>JBBBDQ010001960.1:3465000-3682416 GCA_037127315.1 Ascarosepion bandense
AAGTGAAAAGGAAGAAGAAGAGATAAAAAAACAACACACAAGAAGATGAGGGAGTGTGAATACGGGTTACAGGGACAGTTGTGTCCGCTTGGCGATCGACAATTTCTGCTACATTATGCTGGGTTGACTATTCTCTGCCTCCTTCAGTCTCTCTCTCTCTCTCTCTCTCTCGCTCTCTCTCTCTCTCACTCTCTCTCTCTCTGATCTACCAACAGGAAAACATATGTAGCCAAGTAGATCATGTGGTCGGCTCCAAACATATATTCATTTTTGGGCAGGAAGACAAAGAACACGGTTCATTGAAAGTTCAGCTTTTGTTTACTGTAAATTGCTCTCTTTTCATTGGTTAATAAATATTTCACGCTTGCTCATGAAATTTTCTTGATCTTTTTCTCCGCACAGAGGCAATCTTTTTTCCTATTGGTCAAAATATTAGATTTTCACATGGCTTGCGAATTTGCAAACAGTGAAGAAAAGAAAGTTATTTTTATTTCATCGTAACCACAGGATCATACAAATCTGGATGAAAATGTTTGAAGATTCTTAAGTAACTCCTCCCTAATTTTGAAAATTTTCGTTTGTTTAGAAATTCTGGTCGAGAATTCGTAAAATACCCTGTTGTACACTTGAAAAACGTAGGAAAATCAGTTATTATAAATCACCTGAAGCTATTGAAAGATTGAAACCTAGGTTGCGAAAATAACTCATTTCCAAATGAAATGTATATATTTATATATATTGTCGATCACTATTTTATTATATTGTGAATGTAGACAGGAATGTTGTTGTAGATGTCACGAAATGGTTAAATGGTCACACATGTGTAATGCAAAACGGTTGTTAATGTAGCTGTTGTAAATCCAACATATATATTTGTTTTAGTTTTTTTTTTTGTGAGAGATGCATTCTCCCAAGTAATATTTAAATTAATATATAATGTTGGTTTTTCATAATACATCAGTTGGTAGGGAGGAGATCTACAATACTACTAATCTAATTATCCGTAATAACTCATAATAAAATTATTACAGATAATTAAATTAGTAGTATTCTATAACTCCACACCACCAACTTATATATATATAAACTTATTTATAAATGGAAATTTATCTCTGTGTGTGTGTCTGTTACCTATAGACTCCGAAACGGCTGAACCGATTTTCTTGAAAATTTACACAGTTGTACTATAAGTGTCTGCAAGTGTTCTTAGCTAGGTTTTGTGTTGAGGTACCCCCCAAAAATATGGAAAATCGATAATAAAAAAAATCGGGTTATAGAAGGAGTGGTCCGATTTTAATCAAATTTGATACACTCATAGACAAAGACATAAGAAACGATATTCATAAGTTTCAAGGTTGCAGTTCTTACAATAGTGCAGAAAATCGATAATATATTTATATATAAAAGGCAAGATGTTTGTGTGTGTGTCTGTTTATCTGTTTGTATGTCCTTTATACAAATTCAAAATTTTTATCCGATTCTCACCAAACTTCACACAAATATTCTTTAGGCTGAGTCTGAGCTCCAGGACCATGGATTAGTTTTAAAGCTTTCATTACATCTGAGCAATGCTGGGTTATACTGCTAGTATATATATATATATATATATATATATATATATATATATACAAGTGAAGAGAACCAGCAGTTTTACAATTCTGAGTACTACAGCATTTAATTTTTTTTATAAAAGTGCTCAATACAACAAATATTGTAGAGTATAATATAATTAAATTTATTTCTTAATTAAAATAAATATATTTTTTACATTGCGACATAGAAATTTCTATGTCTCAAGATTTTTAATTCATCATCAGGCAATGTTAGATCATATATATATATATATATATATATAGAGAGAGAGAGAGAGAGAGAGAGAGAGAGGGAGAGATTATAGCATGTTATATACACAATGTAAACACAAGTCAGTAGTCAAAAGTGTTCAAATTCATTACTAAATGAACAATGCATAAATAGTGATGAGTTGCTACTTTTTTTAAAGTCTACTATTTCTCCAGAGTGCTCAAACGCCGGGCGAGAGCATAATAGTCTTTCGCAGTCTTGCCTGTTTCGGTGTATCACAGCTCATCAGTATGATTAGACGTCTAATTGCATCCAGCCAGGATATATATATATATATATATATATATATATATATATTTATAATATCGCCTCAAGCAAGGCAATCTACTGCCACTGGTGCGCAGGGAGTTACATAGGAGGAAAGTTATGAGAAAGAGCAACAGCTTATAGGGGGTGTCAGGAAGTGGGTAAGAGAAGGATGAGAATACTGTTGAGAGTGGAGTGAATGGAGAAAGGAGCATGAGATAGAGGATGGGAGATGACTATTGACTTTACACTTAAACTGCTAGAGATTGTAGCTGTTGGGAAAGCAAGTAAATGGAAGGGAATTCCACAGGCGGGAAGTGCAAGAAAAGAAGCTGCTGGAGTAGAATTTATATATATATATATATATATATATATATATATATATATATATATATATATCCCTCCTGTCGCACTCAAGGCTTTGGATTATTTTGCTTTTGTTTTTTCCTTATGTCTTAATGTAAGATACTCAATAGTAGAAATATCAATATATATTTTGGCATCATTTCGGACAGCATATCAATATATTTTCTTGTCATTTATAAAGGAACAGGCTGACTCATATATATATATGGCTAAAAAAGAAACAAAATTCATACTGCAAATCAAGTTTCAGCTACTCTGATTATCAGGTAACCAGAATGCCCAGATAAAGTTTTTAATAATTATATCGCCCCAAGCAAGGCATTTTACTGCCACTGTTTTGCAGGGGGTTACATAGGAGGAAAGTTATGAGAAAGAGTGACAAGTTATAGGGGTGTCAGGAAGTGGGTAAGAGAATGATGAGAATACTGATGAGAGTGGAGTGGATGGAGAAAAGAGCATGAGAGAGAGAGGATGCAAGTTAGTGAGATAGGAGATGAATATTGACTTTACATTTAAATTCTTGGAGATTATAGCTGTCAGGGAAGCAAGTAAATGGAAGAGAATTCCACAGGGGGAAGTGTGAGAAAAGAAGCTGCAGGAGTAGAATTTGCATTTACATTTTATTGGTTTCACAGTAAAAGGGTGGGACCTAGTTGCTAATCTTGTGACTTGAGTAAATTCATATATAGGGGACACTAGTGAGCTAAGTTCATCGGAGTAGAAGCCGTGAAAGTATTTGTAGAAGAGATACAGGGAAGCCACATTGCGCCAGTGAGATAGTGACTGTATCTGAGCTGCCAAGTCGGGATCGATCACATTACAGATTCTCTGTTGGATTTTGTCAAGGACCCCTAGGTGGATAGCAGGAGCACCTGACCAGATATGGGAGCAGTATTCAATGCATGGGTGGATGGTAGATTTGTATATGTGCAGGATTGTTTCTGCTGAGAAAAACTTCTTAGTAGCAGATTTAGCTATAGATTCTATGTAGACATTCCACTTGAGATCTGTTGTGAGAGTTAACACAAGGAGGCTTGTTGAAACTCTTTGAATAGTGTTGCTGGGTAGCGGATTTGCTATGTCTTGCTCATTTAGACATAAAGCACTGTCTTTTATGTCTGTTTTTTTTTTTTTTTTTTTTTGTTTATGTTCTTTCCCGTTTTTATTATTTTGTTTTTAGTTTTTATTTTCTTTGGTCACTTAGTGTTGATTTTATCAATATTATGATTTTTGTACATGGTGATACTTAGATGTGACATAAGGCCGAAAGTATGGAGCACCTAGTGAGGATCAAACTCACTACTCACTACTGCTAATGATACTAGACTACAGACACAAGGTTGCTAACCATTACACCTCATTGGAGTGGCCTTGTCTGTTGTTTCTGTGCATGCATGTGTGTGTATGTGTTTAGGGGTTAAACGTCTTTTTCCAACATTCTTTCTTATTATAAATCTTCAGTGGGTGTTTGAACTGCTATTTTTATTTGTTTATTTTTTGTTTTTTTTAACAATCAAATTGATGACCGGCCTAAATTGAGAAATTTCACTAACGAAAAACTGTCCCTCTGACAGAAATCAAACCTGCATTCTTTCTTATTTTTTTTTTTTTTTGTCATCAAAGAAACCACTTTTTGAGTCAAATTACTGTTGTTTAAATTTTGGGTATGACACTGAAGCTCACATATATAGATTCGCAGAAATTCCAACAAGAAATGTGCTTTGGCTAAAAAAGTTGTGTGAACCTCCTTTGCACACACATATGCATACATACAACTGAAGCATTCAACACCAAGCGATCACTGGTTAACCCCACATTCAATACCAAACAACCATTGGTTCAAAAGCACGCTCACTGATTGGTTGATCCCAACCAATCAGATCATTTCCACGTGCAAGATGATATTTTCCCACGCAGCATCTGGATGCCTAACGGCCCCTATTTAAGTAAAATTCACTTAACCGCAAATACCCTTGGGAAAGGTATTAATCCATCTCTTCCTTCCAGTTATGGGTTAAATAGCAGGACAGATTGGGTTCTATAGCCTTGGTCGGCAACCAGTCTACCACAGAAAGCAATGGCAACCTACTACGGGATAATCTTCTGCCCAGTCAGTCATGTCTCTTTCGAGACATGATTGCCCAAGAGTGTATCACGTATGGCACTTAACTGACTGACCCACATGTTACATCTGCAATGAGTCCCCAGCTGCTCATCAGTTGTGAGCACACGTCATAATCATCACTCACATTGCACACACGCATTCATCTTCAGTGACCACAACTGCAAGTAGCAGTTGGCTGTGTGCGAAATCATCTCTCACACCCGCACACATATACACAGTGAGAATTCAGCTGCCAGACGAACCCTTGTCAGTTGAATGCATTCCCTCACTTACTCCTAATTTATAAGCAATGCTGATATTCATACATACACTTTCACACTTTCATCTAGATCTTTCCTCAACGATATACTCATTTAACAAGTGGTGACAAGAACATTTTTAAGAATATTTTTTTAGAACATTTAAGAATATCTTAAAGACATTTCAGAACAATTCATGAGCATTATTCATTTTTGATTGAACTTAATTTTTCATCAAAGAGAGGCAACTCTTTACTTTTATCCACTGTTCACTTAAATGCATGCTCTTTCTCTATCAACATCGAATGATTGTAAATTTGTAAATACATGTATATGCTGTTACAATGCGTCGTTGGTTATTCATTGCATGAGTCTTGTGTGATGTTTTCTAATCAATGCGATGGGTTTCTAGTTAATCAGCTACATTTCATCAAACAGTGGCCAATGTGATTAGTAAGTCCACCACAAGGTAATTCAAACCTTACTCTGTCAGGCTAACTCTGTGGCCGAACTAGTCAAGGTCCACTTTGACGCAAAATATTGTTTAACTTGATGGAAAAAAAATGATGCAGGTTTGAATATATTGCCTGAACATTTGGTGTACTAATGAAGGTTTTGTACAAGCTTGTTATATAACTTTTGTATTTTATATTACTATTTCTTTTAATGTAGGTACCTCCACTAATTTGCTGAGAAACAGCATAGCATTAAGATAAAAGCCCCAAACTGTTTTCCATCAAAATGTTTATATTATTATTAAGAGGAAAGATCAAAGTAATTTTTCATTATTTTAAGAACTTTTTTAATCCTTTCAAATATGTTCAAAATTTTGGTAAAAGGTCTTGTTATTTTTTTTTTTTGTTAGCAATTACCCAAATTGATGTCAGTGTTTGTTTACTATAATGTAATATTATGCAACTCATTCTTTTTCTGATGAAAAAAAAAACATTAATTTGAAAATTATTGCAAAATTCAAATAATTGTCAGATATTAATGAAACTTTTCAAACTTATAAATGATTTAAATATTTTTGAAATCATTATTTTTATAAAATCTTTCTAATTTATTTTTACATCTGTTACCCCCATGACTTACCATCCACGTAAATTAATAAAATTTGAAGAAATTAAATTTTGTATCGAAAATTTGTTTTATTAGTAAAACGCAGGACTCCTTGGGGAATGTTAATAATCTGTATATATATATATATATTTTTAAACAGTTGGATGCTTTTTTCTAAAATCTGATCTTAATAGTAAAAAAAAAATACATTAAAACTATGATATTATTTAATTAGATAAACTTTTAATATATATAATTATAGTCTGAAAGAACTTTTTGATGAATAATGAAGAATAATAATTTTTAGAAGAACTGTTTGCATTTATTTTTAATTATAATAGTCTATAAAATTTCAAAATTATTTTTAAAACTCTTTAAAATCTTGTCACGGTTAGATTATCAAGTTATTGAGTGAAGCCTATATTCACTAATTCAAAATTGAAAAGTTTAATACAAATCTTCAAAACAAAAGCTTTTAAAATAATTCTTAATTTTAATACCATCTTAATACCATACTTAAAAAAAACTTCTTATAGAAAAACAATTCTATAAGAAGTTTTTTTTAAGTATGGTATTTTCTTTTAATAAATAAAAATGACCATATGTTTAATTCCCTTACAGGTAAAACAAATTGAACAGTTATGTCAATTCTGGTCTATGATACTTAGCTTATCGCCATATCTGGCTGTCATCAATTACTTTACATATCACTTACTTCACACCTCCATGATTAAGAAATACTTTTATTCTAAATTTTATGCTATAGGCAAGTAATACTTGTGCAAAACAGTGTAATTTAATTTTAAATTTGCTAATTTTTCAAAAATAACATGTCATAGATGTATATTTTATTTTTGCAAGATTTTTAAAACTCAGAATTACCTTTTATTTATAAAATTGTCAAATTGAACAAAAAAATGGTGAATTTTGAAAACTCTAAAAAAGTTGAAATTCCAATCAATATAATTTATGTTTGAAATACATCAGTGTATTTTGCTTACTGGAAATAGTAAATTCAATCATTCAATTAAAGCTAAAATGAAAGCTTAAAAAAACTTATTCATTGATCAAAATTCAATTTAAAACTTACATATCTAAAATGAGTAGTGGTATCTTTTTTTATGTTATTTTATAAATGTAAATCTCTTCAAATTTGGTTTACATCAATTAAAATACTCGGTATAAGAGATTTTTGACAATCTCTCTTCTTTTCTCCTCAAAAATCCTTCTGAAATCCACTATATGTATGACATTTATAAAAAAATATCTGCTGTAGAGGCGTAGCATATGACATTGATTATATTTTTGATTCTTTAAACATATGAAGAAATGATACGTGTTGGCTACTGTTTGGGAAAATACATTCAACATTCAACGAACTTACACGAAGTCAAAGTGGCTTACTTAGTTGACTATTTTTTATTTCACTTTTTCGATTTTTCTTTAACTGCATTAATTCAGCTTATCTCCCCTGACAAAGTGAATAATCTAAAGGAGATAACTCTCAAATGCTTAAGAAAAAATTAATTTTTAAGCAAATTATACGCCATATTTCTCGACACATTTACTTCCCCCTGCTTAATTATATTGAAATCCTTCAGTCGAATCAAAATCGAAATGACAGCATATACCAGGGATGGCCAAACTGGCTTAATTTAAGAGCCACATTAAATAAAGTTCAGATGTTTAGGAGCTGCAAAACAAGAGATCATTTATACATACGTTTTTGTAACATACACATTTTATTACAAAATCTAAAATATTAAGACATATATCTATCTATCTATCTATCTATCTATCTATCTATCTCAGTCTGTTCATATCTATCTATCTATCTATCTATGTCTGTTCATATCTATCTATCTATCTATCTATCTATCTATCTATCTATCTATCTATCTATCTCAGTGTGTTCATATCTATCTATCTATCTAAGTCTGTTCATATCTATCTATCTATCTATCTAAGTCTGTTCATATCTATCTATCTATCTCAGTCTGTTCATATCTATCTATCTATCTCAGTCTGTTCATATCTATCTATCTATCTACGTCTGTTCATATCTATCTATCTATCTACGTCTGTTCATATCTATCTATCTATCTATCTATCTATCTATCTATCTATCTATCTAAGTCTGTTCATATCTATCTATCTATCTATCTATCTATCTATCTCAGTCTGTTCATATCTATCTATCTATCTATCTATCTATCTCAGTGTGTTCATATCTATCTATCTATCTATCTATCTATCTCAGTCTGTTCATATCTATCTATCTATCTATCTATCTATCTATCTCAGTGTGTTCATATCTATCTATCTATCTATCTATCTATCTATCTATCTATCTAAGTCTGTTCATATCTATCTATCTATCTAAGTCTGTTCATATCTATCTATCTATCTAAGTCTGTTCATATCTATCTATCTATCTATCTATCTATCTATCTCAGTGTGTTCATATCTATCTATCTATCTATCTATCTATCTAAGTCTGTTCATATCTATCTATCTATCTAAGTCTGTTCATATCTATCTATCTATCTATCTACGTCTGTTCATATCTATCTATCTATCTATGTCTGTTCATATCTATCTATCTATCTATGTCTGTTCATATCTATCTATCTATCTATCTATCTATCTAAGTCTGTTCATATCTATCTATCTATCTAAGTCTGTTCATATCTATCTATCTATCTATCTACGTCTGTTCATATCTATCTATCTATCTATGTATGTTCATATCTATCTATCTATCTATCTATCTATCTATCTATCTATCTATCTATCTATCTATCTAATCTGTTCTATATCTATCTATCTATCTATCTATCTATCTATCTATCTATCTATCTCAGTCTGTTCATATCTATCTATCTATCTATCTATCTATCTATCTATCAGTCTGTTCATATCTATCTATCTATCTATCTATCTATCTATCTATCTCAGTCTGTTCATATCTATCTATCTATCTATCTATCTATCTATCTATCTCAGTCTGTTCATATCTATCTATCTATCTATCTATCTATCTATCTATCTATCTATCTATCTATCTATCTCAGTCTGTTCATATCTATCTATCTATCTATCTATCTATCTATCTATCTATCTCAGTCTGTTCATATCTATCTATCTATCTATCTATCTATCTATCTATCTCAGTCTGTTCATATCTATCTATCTATCTATCTATCTATCTATCTATCTATCTCAGTCTGTTCATATCTAAGTTTGTTTATATCTATCTATCTATCTATCTATCTATCTATCTATCTTTTTTTACATCGTGTCACCCTAAGCAAGGCATTCCACTGCCACTAGAGCGCAGGGGTTTACATAGAGGGATTGGGAAATGTCAGAAGGAGGGTGATAGACGACTTAGGATGTACATAGGGAGAGAGTTGGAGAGAGTGGGTGTGAGTTAATGTGTTAGGTGGTGTCTATTGACCTTACATTTAAACTCCTGGAGGTTGTAGCCGTCGGGGAAGCAAGCATGTGGTAGGGAATTCCACAGGCGGGAAGTGAGAGTAAAGAAACTGTTGGAGTAGAAATTGCGGTTACATT
Organism: Ascarosepion bandense; assembly: GCA_037127315.1. NCBI lineage: Eukaryota > Metazoa > Mollusca > Cephalopoda > Sepiida > Sepiidae > Ascarosepion > Ascarosepion bandense. The sequence continues at coordinate 3,474,478 of JBBBDQ010001960.1, forward strand.
TCATCGGTTTCACTGTAAAAGGGTGGGACCTAGTTGCCAATCTAGTATCTCATGCGAATTCACATCTAGGGGACACCAGTGATTTAAGTTCGTCAGAGCAGAAGCCATGAAAGTATTTATAGAAGAGGCACAGGGAAGCCATGTCACGCCGGTGAGAGAGATACTGCAGGCGGTCAGCCAAGTCGGTATCAATCACATTACAGATTCTTCGCTGTATTTTATCAAGAACCCCGAGGAGAATAGAAGGGGCACCCGACCAGATGTGGCAGCAGTACTCAATACACAGGTGGATGGTGGATTTATATAATTGCAGGATAGGTTCAGGCGGAAAGAATTTCCAGGCCCCGCACAGAGAGCCGACTTTCATAGCTGCGGATTTAGCAATGGATTCGACGTAGTCATTCCACTTGAGGTCCGCTGAGAGTGTCAGACCAAGCAGGCATAGTGATTTACTCTCTGGGAGGCAAGCCTGTTCCATGATAATGGGAGGGAGGTGCAGTTGTCTGTGGTGGTTAATTGACAGCAGCTTTGTTTTGGAATAATTGAATTTTACGAGCCATTTCGTACCCCAATCCACCACGGATTGAAGGTCCTTCTCAAGCTCGGCAGTGAGGGTCGCCTTGTCACCTACACCAGATTTTTGATCGAGGCGAGAGTAAACTGTGGTATCATCGGCGTACATGCCTACTTGTGATCTTGTGGTATCGGGGGACATTATTTAAGCTTTTTATTATTTATTCCATTTTTTTCTTCATTTTTTTTTTTTCTTTTACTACTAAGCTGTTATTTCCACCAACAGTTACCTCTCACAGTCATTTACGACCAAAATGGCAAAATAAGTTTATTTTACCAAATGGCCTGTAAAGGTGAGAGGTGTTAGAAAGATTTATTTTTTGAAACTCGCTAAAGTTATGTATTTTTTTTTTCTATTTTTTGCTTAATGCTATGGTTCATTTGAACGAGAGTTTTTGTAATTTTTGTAATTTTCAAAGAAATTTCTTTGGACTTTAACTAAGTTAAAACTTAGTTAACTCACCACTTTTTTTTTTTTCAAATTGGAGTAGATAGTACCTACTATCGCCCGGTTTCACACTCCACCCCTTCTATTGAACAGGAGTAGAGGTGATCACCTTGTTTCTTGTGGACACCAGCAGGGTCGGTTACAGAGTTTTCCAGCCACTTAATGTGGTGGGCGTTAAAGTCGCCAAACACGAAAATATGGGCAGATGGGTGCAAAGAAATGGCCTTGTCGATATTGTCAGAGATGCTGTCAAGCACAGAACAGTCAGAGGAGGAGGGGGAGCGGTAGAGGAAGAAGAGATAGCTAACAGAGCTTAGAAGAGAGAGACGGAAGCAATCTATTTTCTTTTTACTATTGCAGTCTCATTCTTCTTTTACCTTCTCTTCTTCACTTTAAATCTATCTATTTCTTCTGTCTCTCTGTATCATTCTCTCTCTTTCTCTATTTCTCTCAAACTATTAATCTATTTCTTATATCTATCTATTATTTTACTTTTCTCTATGTTTCCTCTTGATACCTTCCTATTCGCCCATTCATCCACAACTGTCCCAGGCAATTCATAAAAATAGGGAGATTGACAGTCAAGCATATCTATGTTTTACGATAATGAAACACTCAGATACATAATGGTTGGCCACTCATATTCAAGGACACCTGTCTACGAGGACAGCTAGCTAATTTCCATTGTAGACACTTGCGCCAGCACACTTGTGTTTGTTCAACACCCATAAAGCCCACCTGTGGTTTATACTGCAACTATGCTAAGCGTACCTTAGTTACAGTTTCTGGGAGAGAGCGCATCATCTAGCATGATCAACAGTCTGAACAAAGCCAGAACGCTCAAACCCTCGGTCACAATGACTTGCAACTTCAAGCTAGCACAACATCCACAACACCTCCACAACACCTCAAAGGGAGCCGTCTACCCAATTTCACTCACAAGGCTTGGGTCAACCTGTGGTATGGTTTTCAGGCACTTTCCAAAGGTGCCATATGCTGGGATGGCCTCCTCCACACAGATAATATAAAGAAGTCACCTCCCTTATAAATCGACCATGGTCAGATTTGAACCCAGGCTTCATGGTCAGAAAGCAAACATTCTAACCACTCAGCCACATGCTCAGATACATACATACATACATACATACATACATACATACATAAGAACTGAAATTAATATAGATCAAGGGTAGCCAAATATGCTTAATGTAATTGCCACATATGATAAAGTTCAGATATTTGAAAGCCACAAGACATGAACAAAATTTACACATAACATCTGTTACATGCACGTATTTTTAAAACATTTTTATATCAATAAGATATATTAAGAAATGCACGTATGCAATATTCATGTATGCAGTTTTTTAAAACTCTCTTTTGATTGGACCCTCTGCCTCAGGCCAGAGATGAACCCAGATATGGCCCCACTGAAGGGCAGAGTCTCGTCTGGAGAAAAAAAACAAAACAAACAAAAAAAAAAAAAACAGAGAAGAGTCTGACCCTGCATAAGGCAGATTTTTGCCTAAGCTCGGATATCACACATACATTTCAGCCTTGTGCTACATCCAGCTTCAGTGGTGAGTTAGGTGAATACCAACATTTTTTTTAAAACTATTTAATTACATTGACTTCAGTAATCACAAAGCACACATATATAAACCAATTGTTTAATTACATTGACTTCAGTAATCACAAAGCACACATATATAAACCAATTGTTTAATTACATTGACTTCAGTAATCACAAAGCACACATATATAAACCAATTGTTTAATTACATTGACTTCAGTAATCACAAAACATATATATAAACCAATTGTTTAATTACATTGACTTCAGTAATCACAAAGCACACATATATAAACCAATTGTTTAATTACATTGACTTCAGTAATCACAAAGCACACATATATAAACCAATTGTTTAATTACATTGACTTCAGTAATCACAAAGCACACATATATAAACCAATTGTTTAATTACATTGACTTCAGTAATCACAAAGCACACATATATAAACCAATTGTTTAATTACATTGACTTCAGTAATCACAAAGCACACATATACTAAACCAATTGTTTAATTACATTGACTTCAGTAATCACAAAGCACACATATATAAACCAATTGTTTAATTACATTGACTTCAGTAATCACAAAGCACACATATATAAACCAATTGTTTAATTACATTGACTTCAGTAATCACAAAGCACACATATATAAACCAATTGTTTAATTACATTATTCCCAGTAATCACAAAGCACACATATATAAACCAATTGTTTAATTACATTGACTTCAGTAATCACAAAGCACACATATATAAACCAATTGTTTAATTACATTGACTTCAGTAATCACAAAGCACACATATATAAACCAATTGTTTAATTACATTGACTTCAGTAATCACAAAGCACACATATATAAACCAATTGTTTAATTACATTGACTTCAGTAATCACAAAGCACACATATATAAACCAATTGTTTAATTACATTGACTTCAGTAATCACAAAGCACATATATAAACCAATTGTTTAATTACATTGACTTCAGTAATCACAAAGCACATATATAAACCAATTGTTTAATTACATTGACTTCAGTAATCACAAAGCACACATATATAAACCAATTGTTTAATTACATTGACTTCAGTAATCACAAAGCACACATATATAAACCAATTGTTTAATTACATTGACTTCAGTAATCACAAAGCACACATATATAAACCAATTGTTTAATTACATTGACTTCAGTAATCACAAAGCACGCATATATAAACCAATTGTTTAATTACATTGACTTCAGTAATCACAAAGCACGCATATATAAACCAATTGTTTAATTACATTGACTTCAGTAAGCACAAAGCACGCATATATAAACCAATTGTTTAATTACATTGACTTCAGTAATCACAAAGCACGCATATATAAACCAATTGTTTAATTACATTGACTTCAAAGTAATCACAAAGCACGCATATATAAACCAATTGTTTAATTACATTGACTTCAGTAATCACAAAGCACGCATATATAAACCAATTGTTTAATTACATTGACTTCAGTAATCACAAAGCACGCATATATAAACCAATTGTTTAATTACATTGACTTCAGTAATCACAAAGCACGCATATATAAACCAATTGTTTAATTACATTGACTTCAGTAATCACAAAGCACGCATATATAAACCAATTGTTTAATTACATTGACTTCAGTAATCACAAAGTACACATATATAAACCAATTGTTTAATTACATTGACTTCAGTAATCACAAAGTACACATATATAAACCAATTGTTTAATTCCATTGACTTCAGTAATCACAAAGTACACATATATAATCCAATTGTTTAATTCCATTGACTTCAGTAATCACAAAGTACACATATATAAACCAATTGTTTAATTCCATTGACTTCAGTAATCACAAAGTACACATATATAAACCAATTGTTTAATTCCATTGACTTCAGTAATCACAAAGTACACATATATAAACCAATTGTTTAATTCCATTGACTTCAGTAATCACAAAGCACACATATATAAACCAATTGTTTAATTCCATTGACTTCAGTAATCACAAAGTACACATATATAAACCAATTGTTTAATTCCATTGACTTCAGTAATCACAAAGTACACATATATAAACCAATTGTTTAATTCCATTGACTTCAGTAATCACAAAGCACACATATATAAACCAATTGTTTAATTCCATTGACTTCAGTAATCACAAAGAGTACACATATATAAACCAATTGTTTAATTCCATTGACTTCAGTAATCACAAGCACACATATATAAACCAATTGTTTAATTCCATTGACTTCAGTAATCACAAAGTACACATATATAAACCAATTGTTTAATTCCATTGACTTCAGTAATCACAAAGTACACATATATAAACCAATTGTTTAATTCCATTGACTTCAGTAATCACAAAGCACACATATATAAACCAATTGTTTTAATTCCATTGACTTCAGTAATCACAAAGTACACATATATAAACCAATTGTTTAATTCCATTGACTTCAGTAATCACAAAGCACACATATATAAACCAATTGTTTAATTCCATTGACTTCAGTAATCACAAAGTACACATATATAAACCAATTGTTTAATTCCATTGACTTCCAGTAATCACAAAGTACACATATATAAACCAATTGTTTAATTCCATTGACTTCAGTAATCACAAAGTACACATATATAAACCAATTGTTTAATTCCATTGACTTCAGTAATCACAAAGTACACATATATAAACCAATTGTTTAATTCCATTGACTTCAGTAATCACAAAGTACACATATATAAACCAATTGTTTAATTCCATTGACTTCAGTAATCACAAAGTACACATATATAAACCAATTGTTTAATTCCATTGACTTCAGTAATCACAAAGTACACATATATAAACCAATTGTTTAATTCCATTGACTTCAGTAATCACAAAGCACACATATATAAACCAATTGTTTAATTCCATTGACTTCAGTAATCACAAAGTACACATATATAAACCAATTGTTTAATTCCATTGACTTCAGTAATCACAAAGCACACATATATAAACCAATTGTGTTTAATTACATTGACTTCAGTAATCACAAAGTACACATATATAAACCAATTGTTTTCAAAACCTTGACTGAGTAGTGTTTTTATTGAATGTATGTGAAATAGGAAGCTGTGGAAAGCTATATTCACCAACATTTTGAAAAGATGCAGCACATAAAAAATGGATAAATATGAATGGATTGAGATAGAAAGATAGATCATAATATGCACATACTCAGATAGATACAGATATGTAAGTAACAGCATTATTTCATTTCTGAAAACTTAAATATGAGGAAGGAAGGCTAGGAGAATTTTATACCCACAGGACATATTGAAGGCAAGAAGAGCAGAGAGAAAGAGAAAGTCAACTACCTAATGAGCTTTTGTAAATTGTTAGCAGAACTGTCATTTAGAACTATAAAAGATAGGAAGTTGTGGGGAGCCATTATCAGAATATAAAAGATGAAAAATATATAAAAGAGACAAAGAGTTTTGTATAGGTACCTCCAAACATTTAAGAAATGAGCACACAAGATGAAAAATGTCTCAAGTATAATAAGAAAAATGTTTTATCATCTAAACTTATTTATAAATGGAACTTTGTCTGTGTCTGTGTCTGTGTGTGTGTGTCTGTGTGTGTGTGTCTGTGTGTGTGTGTCTGTGTGTGTGTGTCTATGTGTGTGTGTCTGTGTGTGTGTCTGTGTGTGTGTCTGTGTGTGTGTGTCCGTTACCTATAAACTCCGAAATGTCTGAACCTATTTTCCTGAAAATTTACACAGTTGTACTATAAGTGTCTGAGAGTGCTCTTAGCTAGGTTTTGTTTCGAGGTACCCCACCCCCGATAAATATCGAAAATCAATAATCGAAAAATTGGGTTATAGAAGGAGTGGTCCGATTTTAATCAAATTTGATACACTCATAGACAAAGACATAAGAAACGATATTCAGAAGTTTCAAGGTTGCAGTTCTTACAATAGTGCGGAAAATCGATAATATATATATATAAAAGGCAAGATGTTTGTGTGTGTGTCTGTTTATCTGCCTGTATGTCTGTATTTTTTCAGCCCTTTTATTTTAGGTTTTGCTTCGGGTTTGGCTCTAAGTAGGTATAATTGTAGTTCTTAATCTCAGCCATGATACCATTGAGTAAATGGTATCATGACTTATTTAGCCTTCAAAATTCAGTTTATGATGAAAAAACTTATTTGATATCGATTCCAGGAAATCAAAATTTTACATCATTTTTCATTCAGTCTACGGTTTCGCTTTAACTGGAAACAACTATTGCTTTTTAGTCTTTCGGGCCAATGTCCAAAGAGTCTGAGCTCCAGGACCATGGATTAATTTTAAAGCTTTCATTACACCCGAGCAACACTAAGCTATACTGCTAGTGTTATTTTTAAGAGGAAAGATCAAACAATTTTTGATTATGAAATGCTATTTTTTAATCATTTTTAGAATGTTCATAATTTTGGTTAATAATTTTGTTCTTTCTTGTGTTAGTGGAGGACCATAGATCAGTGTATGAAATTTTAGCATTTTTTTATAGTGAAAAATTGATGTAGAAATGCTTAAAGAAATGAAATAATTGTTAGATTTTTATGAAAGTTTTAGAATTAATTTCATAATGATGTAAATTATCTTAGAAATATTTCTTTTTTAGGAAATCTTAATAAAATATTATTTTTTACATCTCTTACCTCCTGTTTATTTAATTTTATGAAATTCTGAGAAATTTTTGTAGTGTTTAATGTCTATCTTATTTATAATTCCGTAGAGAATTTAAATCATCAAGAACTTTTTGTGAAATACGAGTCCCAGTTACAGAGAACCTGCTTTCAACTGTAAAATAAAAAATGCAATAAAACTGAGACATTATTTAATTAGAAAAGCTTTTAATTATTGCCATGAATAATATTTATTATTGACACTAGTGTGTTAAGGAAAATATTTTTTATGAATAATGAACTTTTACAATTGTTTTCATTTTAATTATAATAGTTTATAAAATTTTAAATCTTTTAAAATTCTGTATTAATTTGTAGCACTTAGGTCACATTGTTATTAAGTAAAATCTACATTTACTAATCACAAATGAAAAGCTTACTAGAATTCAATGACCTCACCCCAGAATATTTTAAAAAGAATTTTTTTTTTGTGTGTGTGTGTAAATGTGCTGATTTTTGTAAATATGGATATCTGTGACATTATTTGAAAATAAAAGCAATAACTCTAGTGGATTTAAAATTTCTTGGTAATTATCATATTTTCCACCTCACAAAATGCTGCAGCATGGAAAACACACCCTAATATTGGAAAGAAATTTCTAAGAAAAATAAAAGTCATTCTGAAACAACACATTTACCATGCTTCCCTCAGAAATTTTTGTAGTGTTTAATGTTTTTCTTATTTATAATGATCCTCACTACCATCCATGTCATGGTGGTAACTGATACATTCAACATACATATTTTTATGAGTATTTTTTATGAAAAAAAGTTCTTTTTGTTTACTAAACTAGTAAACTAGTTAATTTTTTGGGGCTAGGTCAAGTGTTATAAAGTAAGAGGCACCATCCCCAAGCAAGGTGATAAGGCCAACTGTAGGAAATTCTTGTGCCAACACAAAGTTCAATAACAAATCTTCTGGGAACAGTCCAGCAGGCAATGTAGTCATGAAAACTAGGGCAGAAATCCAATCTTCCCTTTGAAATGTACTTTTGCTCACCAAGCTCACAAAAATCAAAACTAAACTGGTAAGCCAAAAGCAATAGCCTTTATTCACCAAGTGATTTTTCTTATTGGCCATGCCAGACACAGAGGAAAGACTCATTAGCTTAACTTCTGATACTTGTAGCAACTCTTTTTGAGCTACTAATTTTATTTAGTTTTTTCTTCTTCTTTGTCACATTTTCCACTGTAAAATATACGCAACATGTCATTGCTAGGTTTGATGAGGTAATTCACTGTTTTTTTTGCTATACCAACCAAGATGCAAGGGGCTACTGGAAGTGAAAGAGAAAGAAAAAACTTTAGAAAGAACCAGAAACCCAATCCTAAACAGGAAACAAGGAATAAATTTGTACTTCTATTCAAAATACTCAGGAGGAGTTGTAATTGGAATGGAGTTATAGACAGCCTATTCATGGAGACAGACTGTTCTTTGATATGCTCCATCATCATCTGTTTAAGTTGCCAGCCTTGAATTGTGATGTTGGGATAGACACAAGAAGAAATGTTGAAGGAAGCAACTGATTTGTTAGTTTGATATTTTTTTTTATAATCATATCGCCACCAAGCAAGGCATTTTACTGCCACTGTTTTGCAGGGGTTACATAGGAGGAAAGTTATGAGAAATAGTGACAAGTTATAGGAGGTGTCAGAAAGTGGGTAAGAGAAGGATGAGAATACTGATAAGAATGGAGTGGACGGGGAAAGGAGCATGCGAGAAAGGATGCAAGTCAGTGAGATAGGTGATGACGATTGACTTTACATTTAAATTCTTGGAGATTGTAGCTGTCGAGGAAACAAGTAAATGGAAGGTAATTCCACAGGCAGGAAGTGTGAGAAAATATGGTAGAGTTTGTCCCAAGTGTTACCTACTAACCCAGCCACCTGAACTGAACTAGTGAATCCCTGAATAAAACACCAAAATATATTGGAAACAGGGTTTGGGTATTCATTTTCTCATTTGTGTTTGTTTTCATCTTTCATTTCTTGTGAGCTTGCAGTGGTCCTTTCTCAGTTTTGTAAAAAAAAAAAAAAGAAAAAACAAAAAGTGAAAGTAGTAGTATTGTAGTTGTTGTGGGATCTTCCCTTTTTCTATGATAGTGGACTTGACTTGAGTATACATATACTCCTGCCATAATGAGATGCGTCAGAACCGAAGAGATCTGTGAGAGACATCGGGACTGATCCGTAAGTTACCAAACGATACTGAAGTTACACAGAAAATACCATGTCAACTCAGCCAGATTAATGTTACACAGATATACTATTTCAACACGGCTTCACTTCAAGACTTGTATATATATATTCCTTACTAATTGTATTCCTGGATTACTCACCTGTGTTCCAGTTTGTATATTTACATTTAATATAACCTATTTTTTATATCAGATATCTATTTGTTGTTCATTATTTTGTGTGGTTCCTCACCTGGAACAAAACTTCCACATGGGAACACTACACATAAGAGACAAACCCAGCCAAGACACAAAGACAGAAATCCTTGGTGACACAGTCAACATGGCAAACTGTCAAATAGCCTCTTCAGAAAATGTGCCTACTTTTATGGAGACTAAAACATTAGCAGTTGGCTAGGAAAGAAATCATTTGCATAACTAACACTATAATGTGGTTTTACACTCAAACAGAATGTGGCACAAGACTGCATTTCCCTATTGGTTGATCTAAATACCCACTTCAAGGACTTTGCAATACAAAAGGAGTTATTTACAAAGCAAAAGTACATGACTTAAATTGTCTAAACAAAACATATTTCGGATCAACCAAAGACACTTTTAAGACTAGATGGAATGATCATAGGTCTACATTTAAACTAGAAAACTTAAAAAATTGTGCAAAATTGGCTAGCCACATGTGGAAATTGAAATTAAAATATGGAAAAAATACAAACATAATGAGAAGGCTAATAAAAACAGCCAAGCCTTACAATGGTGGTAAAATATGTAGACTGTTCCAGGAAGAAAAGTTAGCTATTATGTTATTTCCATACAAAAATGAATTACTAAATGAAAGAACAGAAATTATGAGCAAGTGTAACCATACCAATAAATACCTATTAGGATCATACAATTACGGATGAAAATGTTCTAACTTCTCTTAATTTTGAAAATTGCACATTCATTAAAAACCCTGTTACATGAGCATTTTTAAAAAACAGTAACATCAGTTATTGTAAATTGCCTGAAGACATTGAAATATATATTTACTAGCAGTATAGCCCGGCATTGCTCAGGTGTAATGAAAGCTTTAAAACTAATCCATGGTCCTGGAGCTCAGACTCTTTGGACATTGGCACAAAAGACTAAAAAGCAATAGTTGTTTCCAGTTAAAGCAAAACTGTAGACTGAAAGAAAAATGAATGGATGTAAATCAAATTTTGATTTCCTGGTATCGATATCAAATAAGTTTTTCCATCATAAACTGAATTTTGAAGGCTAAATAAGTCCTCTGAGTAAATGGTATCATGGCTGAGACTAAGAACTACAATTATACCTACTTAGAGCCAAACCTGAAGCAAAAACTAAAGTAAAAGGGCTGAAAAAAATACAGACATACAGGCAGATAAACAAACACACACAAACATCTTGCCTTATATATATATATATATATATATATATATATATATATATATAAATTATTGATTTTCTGCACTATTGTAAAAACTACAACCTTGAAACTTCTGAATATTGTTTCTTATGTCTTTGTCTATGAACGCATCAAATTTGATTAAAATCGGACCACTCCTTCTATAACCCAATTTTTTCGATTATCAATTTTCAATATTTATCAGGGGTGGGTACCTCGAAACAAAACCTAGCTAAGAACACTCGCAGACGCTTATAGTACAACTGTGTAAATTTTCGAGAAAATTGATTCAGCCGTTTCAGAGTCTATAGGTAACTGACACACGAACACAGACACAGACACACATGCACACACAGACAAAGTTCCATTTATAAATAAGTTTAGATACAACAGTCTTTATTATAAGGAGGATTAATGACCCTTTTTAAAACTATAGAAAATACTAAAATATTCCTTGTTTGTTGAGATATTTATATCTTATTTAGGAATGTGAGTCAGTTATTCCAATTTAGCTTCCTCTTATTTTTATACAGGTTCTTTATATATTTCCTTTGTACATTTTTGAGTAGCATATATTGAAACATCTTCTTAATACTCAAAATCCTATATCACCCATCAAAATTTCCAATCACGAACTATTTTTTATTTGGTCACTCATTACCCAGCCAACAGTTTAAATTAACCAGGTTGGGAAACTCGGGTCTACTTGGTAGGTTGGATAGTTGTACATTTTTATTAGCATCAAGCTTTATGTTTAAACCAAGTTACTCTTGTGAACCAAATATTGTGAGACAACAGCCTAGTTGGTGAAATCCTTAGTTCTTTAATTTGATGATATAGTAATTGGTTGTGTGTTGTGGTGTGGTGGATATCAGCTCGGAATGAGAAATTGGAGAGCGAAGTTCAAATTCCAAATGAATTTGTTGCATTCACATATGTGCAAATACGCTTGGGAAAAGTATGCATCTATCACTTCTTTCTCCAGCTATGAGTTAAATAGCAGAGCAGATTGGGTTCTATAGCCTTGATTAGCAACCAGTCTACTGCAGAAAGTAATAGCAACCTATTTCAGGAAAATCTTTTGCCCAGTCAGTTATATCTCTTTTGAGATATGATTGCCCATACATGTATTACACATGGTTCTTAACTGAATAATTGTGAGTTCAATTACTGGGCCAGGCAGTGTGTAGACTCAGTGGAAATGGGACAAATAGTAACTAAACAGTACTAAAATAAAAACTAGTCAAGATATCTGCAGACACGGACAATGAAATGAGAATACTCTGCTCCATAGATTAATTAAAGGATTAAGTTTATTTTGAAACTGCATTCCTTTTCTTTTGCTGAAATAAAGTAATCCAAATTTACATTAACCTAAAAATAAAAGCTGGGTAGAATGTTGCATTTGTAGCATAGGGAGCTGGTTAATGTTTCTTTGATAACTCCCTACAGCTTACAGGATTTATGCAGAATATATCATCATCAGAATTATCATCAGAACGTTTTCATCAGAAGGTTGTTTGTCAGCAGGTTGGAATGTGCGGGTTAGTGTAGAAGAGTGAAATAATAAAATATACATTTTGAATGTTAAAATAGATATTTATCAAAAGTAGGAATAAGAATTCGTAGAAATTAATGTTCAATGAGAAAGTTAAGTGTATCAAGAGTTCGTGCAAAATGTTCTAGTAGTGATTGTTGAAAAAGATAAAGAGAAAGAGAACAAGGTGCGACCTGACCTTATCTCCAGGTAGATTTGAAGTAGGTTACATTTTAGATGTGGCTTATGGCCATATCACGTTGAATACACCGGCTCTCTCTCAATCACCAAAGTTAAGCAACATTGAGCCTGGTCAGTACTTAGATGGGTGACCGCTTGGGAATATTAGGTGCTGTAAGCGTTTAGTGACAGATATGCATTGTGGTGCAGTGGATATTGGCTCGGAAAGAGAAATCGATGAGCCGAGTTCAAATTCCAGTTGAATACCCTGCATTCACGTAAGCACTGGTACCCTTGGGAAAGGTATTAATCTGTCCCTTCCCTCCAGTTATGGGTTAAATAACAGGGTAGGACTTGGGGACCCTGCCCTTAAAAACAAATTCCAATGAATTGTGGTACTTGAAAAGAAAAAAGTATTACTAGACACAAAACTTATATAAAAACAACAATAAATTGTTGAAAGAAAAAGGTATTACCAGCAATAAATAAATAAAATTTAGTTGGCAATAAATGACCCGCCGAGGTGTTGATATGCCATAAAACAAAAACAACCAACATTTTCGATGTATGTCATCAAACTGCCTTCTCTGACTGACCACCATGACTGGTTAGAGACCATCTTTAAATATTGAATCCAGTCATGTCTTTAGCTGTGGAAAAACCATTTCTCTGACGTATTTTGAATTTTGCGATTCATATGCAAATCTCCATCATATAAATAACAGTCGGTACAGCTGGTGGCTAAACTAACCCTAACCTTGAACAGTAAACTACTAAAGAAATAGTAGTGAATACTTCTAGCTAATTATAGCTTAGTTGATTTACTAAGCGCCGCTTAGATGTGGCACAAGGCCGAAAGTATGGGACACCCAGTGAGGATCGAACTCACTACTCAGTTGTTACTGGTTATAGCAAGACAAGCTTGCTAACCATTACACCACGCCGAGGTGCCCAGCTAATTATAGCTTATAACATGAACTGTTATTTCTTTTTTTATTTATAAACTATAGTGAAGCAAAGTTCTTAATATCTCTTTGGTATATCTGTTTTCTCATTGGTCTAGAAGTTAGGTTTAATATGTATTTAGTGGGATTGGCAAATAAGATTTTATCGATTTGCATATGTTGGTTATTGGATAAATAAAGTGGAGAATAAATAGGCAGACAGACAAAAGAAAGTTGACTCCTGATTACATGTCATCAAACAGTATGCAACAAAGTATAAGCATAGTATTAATGGTCAAGCTTGGGTCAACTTTGTGCCGAGTTGGAACCACCAAGGGAAGGTTTGTACTTACTTTATTGTTGGAACCAGTCATAGTGCAATGGTAGAGTGCTCACCTATGGTGCTGGAAGTTGTGAGTTTGATTCCCAACCAGGTCATACCAAAGACTTAAAAAATGGTACTCGCTGCCTCTCAGCTTAGCACTTAGTAACAAAGAGAAGGATCAAGGGTAAGTATAGAAATCCAGAGATAGGAGTTAGGACCACTCCTACTGCAAGGTAGCAATGAAAGAAAAGGGAATCTTTGGGTTGTCTTTGACCTAGCAGTTGACCTACTTATTATTGTTGGAAAGTATCAACATGGTTATAAAATGTCTGTTTTGTTTGGTTCAGAAGTTGTTAAAGCATCATTACAACAGCTAAACTCTACTCCTAATACCTGTGTCTGAACTCTGAAATTTTATTCCTTAATTATTTATTTTACTTTTCTTTCTCTCCTCCACCAATAGATAGGTTTGTTGATCGCCTGGTTTACACTCCTTCGATCTTTTGAACAGCAGTAGTGGTTTATCCTTTGTTTCCTGTTTAGGATTGGGTTTCCTGTTCCTTTTAAAGTCTGCTTTAGCGCTGTACTCCTAACACTTGTCATTTCCTACGCTTATAAAACTCCCCACAGTAATCCACTACCTTGAGTGGCACATAGGCCTTGTGAGTGAACATGAGTAAAAATATAAAGAAAATTAAATAAAATCAGTAAATAAAATAATAATTAACAATAAAAAGAAAACAAATACATTTCCCATCATGCAAGTAATAAAGGAACTGGATGAATTTTTATCATTTGCTCAATTTTATACCCCCACTTCTAGAAAGGCCAGAACTTTTCCCTTTTCACTTTCCAATGCATAATGTTTGCACATGTTTTGACAAAGCTCCTCTCAGGAAGTATTATATTTTCTGGCTTACAAGACATTGTGGCTTGGAAGAATCACCCTAATACTTCCCTTAATTTACTTTGGAGTTAAAAAAGAAAATGAACAAGATGAGAAAGAGTGACAGGTTATAGAAGGTGTCAGGAAGTGGGTAAGAAAAGGATGACTGTGACCATAAAGTGAGGGATCAGTTTATATATTGATTGTAGTGTAGAATTGATCCTCCACTTTATACCCACATTATAATAGTACAGAATTTGTTTTATAATCATGTCGCTCCTAGCAAGGCATTTTACTGCCACTGTTTTGCAGGGGGTTATATAGGAGGAAAATTATGAGAAAGAGTGACAAGTTATAGGGGGGTGACAAGAAGTGCGTAAGAGAAGGATGAGAATACTGATGAGAGTGGAGTGGATGGTGAAAGGAGCATGAGAGAGAGGATGCAGGTTAGTGAGATAGGAGATGACTATTGACTTTACATTTAAATTCTTGGAGATTGTAGCTGTTGGGGAAGCAAGTAAACGGAAGAGAATTCCACAGGCAGGAAGAACATACCTAAGATACATTGAGAGCACTGTTTCTTTACGCCACCATAAAAAAGAATAGTTTGTAGTAAAAAAACAAAGTTATTTTGCTTCTACATTAACTGTTTATATGTGATACATGCACACACCTACAAGAGACCAGCACACAACTATTAAATTCCATGTTTTCTGTATGGATATGGTTAATTTCAACATTCTTCTTTAGCTCTGTGCATTATCTATCCTTATCTTCATGAGCATCGCTTATTATTATCTGTTCTTTCATTCATATCACATACCTCATTTATCAATGTCATTTTAACTGTAACTCTCTACCTTGAGTGTATAGTGGGTTATCTTTTATAGTGAAGTGTATTTGTGTGTTGAAATAGATTAACTAAATTTGGCCTTGTTAGTAGATCACCCACTATAAGAGAGGTATAAAACAAAAAAATCAAATTGTGTATAGAAACAACATTTATATATATATATATATATATATATATATATATATCAATTAAGGTTTTTTTACAAATAAAAGTAATGTCTTTTGGTTGGTACAAAGGTTGTTAAAATGTTCATAGCAGTAATTGCTGAAAAGAGTTTGTGCATATATATGTGTGTGTATTCGTTTGCTAGGAGTATCTACAAAGTCTCTGCTCAGTCCATTCAGGTAAGTGGCTCAGTGAACAGTGAAGAAGATGATGAGAGAGAAAGGGGAGGCAACATAATACAATCACTTGACGTATGTCAAGGGATGTGTTAATTATGCTTGTATCTTCTCAACTTGCAATGCTTCCTGTGTCATCCTTTTATTTTGTCTTCGGGGCTTCGAACAAGTCATTTGGGAATTCACACCCGGATTTAATTCTGGGCTTCCCATTGGGCGATAAACAAAATTCACGTTGGCTTGCGAAAAGGGTCCGGAAAAGGAATTTGATATTTATTTATTTTTCTTTTTTCACCAAAACATCTGTGTGGAGCCCAGATGAGCAAAAACCAGTTTTGCTCATTTGCTATCTGGACCTCTAAGGGCAAACATCCGGTCCCTTGCTTGCTTGGTATCACCACAAGTAACTATTAAGACTTGTATTGCGTAAACTTTAAATAAAAAATATTAGTAAGTTAGACTGATTAATGATTACTAAGGAATAGCGAGTTTTATCCTTATGTGGTACCCCATACTTTTGCTTTTAGGCCAAAACTAAACTATCCTAGTAGAATGGTTTAATGGTTAGCAAGCTTGTCTAGTTAACTTTTACAATTGAGTTGTGTGTTTAATTCTCACTGGGTATCCTGATCTGAGCTATGCTCAGGAAATGTCATTATTTCCAGTCAACAGTTATCTCTCTTGTTTTATCAACCAAAGTGCGAAGCGCCCAATCTAAATTTCAGTTAATTTATTTCTTACCTTTAAATTAAATTTACATTTATGATTTTTTTTTTCTTTCAGAAATTATTTTTTTATTGTGTGTAAAAAATAAAACTGAACCCACCGCTTTGATATAAATACATATTTTCTTTTTCAATTTTCTCTTTAATGAGATTACGAGCTATATATTTGCTGAAGCTTGACCGTCCTTTTTTTCTTTTTAGATTTGGGACACCTACTCTCTTATAGTTGTCAACAATTTACTTTCAGTTCTCTTTTTACAATGTCCTGTTTTTTTATTACTTGAGAAGATAGGCTAGGTGACGACTACCATTCAATTGACACGCCGCGCAGATAGTAATCATCTGAAACATTTTTATAGTATTTTTTAAAACTAATTTACTTGCCGTTGCATTGTGACAAGCCTACTTTTTAGCCTAAAAACAAAAATACTTTACTGACAAAAAAAAAAAAAAAAATTCAACGTATTTTTTCTTAATACAGCAAATTTAAACTCTAATTTACACGCCTTGGAGAACGAATGCAAGATTTAAAAGTTTAAATTTCAACTAGCTTAGTCTAGAGTTTTTTTTTGTAATGACAACAGTAAAACTAAGTCTAAGCAGTACTTCAGTTTTACAAAATACAAAGTAATTACTAACTTAACCTTTTATCTGCGAGCTAAAATTTAAAACAGAAACAAAAAAATGCATTTTTAAGCTTTAAAAAAAATCTACGTTTTCTTTCCTTTGTAAGTAACTCATTTGTAAGCAATTAATCAAATTTTAAAAATCGTACCGTAATAACTAAGAGGCAATGTGGCTTCCGCTTCTTCTGAAACCCCGAAAAGTTTAAAACTTAGAGTAATTAAACAAATTAAAAAAAATCTACTAATTCTATTTTTTTTTGTTTTGTTTTTTACTCATTAGAAAAAGTTTAAAAAAATCTTTTTATGCTAGGTCTCTCTCTTGAGCTCAAGCATAAGAAATTTACGGAAAAATTAAGCAACCTAATGAAAATTTTAAAATGAAAAATAGTTTTTAGATGGAGATAGACATTTTTCTGGTAACGTAGAAAAAAGTGTTATGCAGACACACTGTGTTTTGAATTATTTAAAATCTATTTTCTGTGAAGTTTGTTATTTTAGTTTCAAAAAGATTTTATCCCGTCTTGTTTATTAACTTTCTTATTCATTCATATTTTCTGATGAAACAGGTTTTTTAACAAAATACAATTAAAAAAAGAAAAGAAAAAAGTCAAACAAGTATTGATCATTCCAATAAATTGTAAAATGTTAAGAGACATTTAAAACTTCCTTTTCATGAAACTCACTTTTTTAAACAGTTGAGACACAAAAAAGAGAATTTAATTTTTATACACTTTAAAACTTTCAACGATGAAAAAAAGCAAAAAGAGGAAAAATATTTTCATTTATGTAACTTATATTTCAACAAAATAAGGAACATTTTAAAAAGTCATTTTCTTTGATATTTAATTTAATTTTATAAAAAATAAACAATATTACAATTTTTATGTCGAACTGTAACTTTTTTTTTTTTTTTCAGCAAGCATTCATTAATTATTTATGCATAGAGAAATGATTGACTTTGGAAAATTTTTAAAGTTCTTTGCATAGAATACATTTTGCTATGAAATCTTTCTGTATATTTCAACAAACTCAGGGTGACATTCCAAACATTACTTTTTATTTCCCATCGTTTTTATGAAGATAACAGATAAGTAGTAATATAAATAATTAATCTTTTTCTTTTTTTTTTTCAGTCTGCACCTGTTGGATTTAAAAAAATTATTACTCCTCTATAATTTCTTGAAAATTTTCAATTTAACATTTTTTCAATTTTGAAAAAGTTCTATAAATATATATCTAATCACTGATTCATTTAATCAAATCGTAAAGGAGAGATTTTAATTCAATAATTTTTTTAATACATGATTACTTATTTACTACACATGATTACAAATAAAAATTCTTCTCTGAGTCGTCCTCTCTTGTTACGTAAAAAAAAATCCATCACGTTTAACTGAACATTTTTTTTGCTTAATTGCCCAGTTTATAATTGTTTTTAGTAAATTGTCTAAATTATTTTTTTTAGAATAGTAATGCATCAAATACAGACTGATAAATCTAAAACAACAAAAATATTTTAAAACTCAAATAATTACACAAAGCAATTACAAGAAGTTGCATATTTTGATGTTAGTCAAATGGAGTGCTCTCCCCTGTTTTGGTTTTAATCTTTTTTTGGTCTTCTATTTTCGTTGCGTCATGTTTTGTAACATTTTCACGTTGTTTGTTTAAACCTCTTTTAGACATTTCAACTTATTAATAATTATCAATTTTGTTAATTTTTAAAAATTCAATATCTGGTTAAAAAAAAAATTTCAAGTCTGGTCTATTGAAAAAGAATTAAGCAATGGTTTATTCGAAACTGCGGCTCCTATCAGGAACTGTTGTTCAAGCATTATGTATGAATCTGTGGCTAGCTTTACATGCTGTGCCGCCGATGCCCGCTACTGTTGATGGCGGCATGCTACAGCCTTACTAACTTGCTCAAGTGATACACTCTCTATCTCATGTCTTTTTTTCTTTCTCTTTCTACCGACAAAACCCACACACCCTAATTAATAATACACCTACTACTTATTTCTTACCTGCGGTATATACACGGAGACACACCTGCATGCTCTCTTGTGCAGTTACCTTAAACTCCGACAAAACAAACTGAGTTCGGAAAGAAAGAAAAGGCTATTATTTTATTTAACTTTTTTTTTCTGTGAGTAAAAATCTCAAAATTGAATTCAACTATTACTGTCATCACTATCATCCTTACTTAAAAAAATAAATTCCATATGTGAAAAAAAGGAGGTTACAATTTCAATACGTTGTCATTTTTCAGTATAAGTGGGACCATATACTTAAAAAAAATAAAAAAGGAGCTTTTTTTTATATACAGTAATTACAGGTGAGATATTATTTATTTGTTTTTAAATTGTTTTATTCAATTCTTGCAAAATGTTATTTTTTTCGCAGTGAAAACAGAATCACAATAAAAACATGTAAAAGTCGATTTACCGGTTGGTATTGAAATTCGATTATTACTTTTTTATTTGTGCAATTTTAAAACATTTTTTCTTTATTATTGAACACATGAATAAATCAGATTATTAGTGTTCCGCTTCCATTGGGTTATTTTTGTTTATATTCATTGTTTCCTGGTGTTTTGTTTGCAGTAATAAAAAATTACATTACTTTTTGAAAATTTAGTTCTTAAATGATTTCAATTTTCAATAATTATACATTTTTTTTTATTGAATATTGTCAATATTTTTATTTAATTTCAGTTTTCCTTTAAAAATTTAAATGTTAAGTGAAAAAGGTTTCCATTCAGTTTTTTTAAAACTTTAACACTTTTTTTACACACTCATTAGCCGATGTAAAATTTCATTTTTTACCCTAATATTCTAAATTATTTTATTCAATTAAAATAAGAAACTAATTAAACCAGCAGAGACTGAAAAAGTTGTTTTGACTTCGACTTTCGAATTATAAAAAAATTAATTTTTTCTAAAAGTAAATATTTCTAAAATGAGTAAAATTAAAATTTTCATTAAAAAATCATGTTTTAGTTTTAGACACAATTCTATTTATTTAAAAATGCAGAACAATTTTTAATACTTTCATTAATTTTTTTATGATTCTTTGTTCTGTTAAAATAAGATAGTAAAGCAAACACATAAATCCAATATTAATAACATTTTAAAATGACGTACGATCATTTGTACAATAACCCTACGTTTCTTACATTTGGATTTTCCGCTTTGTTTATTTTGCGAAATTTTGTTCTTGCTATTTGCTAACACAAGTACCCCAAAAATGGGTGTCACCTTCTCCCCACCTTTACACTTTTTTGTATTTATTTTAAAAACGAATGATACGGAGCAAATATTTTATTTAAAAACTGTTATCTTTATTTGACTTCTTGTTTTTCAAATTATAGCATGGGCCATATCCTTAATTAAGAATTTATATTTAAAATGTTTTTTTTTTCTCGTTGAAAATAAAACCTGTTTTTACATTGAAATCTGTACTGGGCCATAATTTTAATCGTGGTTTGTAACCAGATACAAAAAAAAAAAAAAAAATAAACGTTTTGTTGAATATCCGGGTAAATCTTTTTTTTTTTTTTTTTTTAAATTGCTTTTAAGTCACTTTATTACTCAATCATAAATGAGAATTTTTTTATAATTCATTTTAATTTTTTAATTTTTCGTGACGTTTTAATTTTTTTTTTTTCTTGGAAATTTTCTAAGTTTGGATTCTTTTAAAAAATCTCTGGATCTGATAAAAATTCTAGCTTATTTTTAGAATTTTTTTTTCTTCATAATTTAAATTTTTTTTATTTCCTTTCAAACAACTTTTTAGTAAATTGTGACATTTATTTCTCATACTTCGCGGTGTTCATTGTGATCAGCTGAACCTAATGATTAATTAAAAAAAAACAACTTTTCCTGCTTGGTTACAGGACATTTAGCGATAAGTTGGTCACGTGACCATGCTGGGGGGGTGTCCTCATGCTCAGCTTATTCATTCACAAATGGTACAATGAAATTAATGATTTTTGTTTTAATTTCTTTCGTATATAAATAGTTTATCCGTCTATTACGAAGATTAGGTTTGCTTACCATCTTCGGTTTTCATCTTAGCATCTTATTTGCTTACCATCTGCTTTCAAAACAGAAACCCGAATTACTACAACCCCAAAATAAAAGTTCACTTGGCATGCTCTCAAACACATCACGTTTCTTGAGAATTAGAAAGTTCTTACAGGTTGTTAAACAGCTTTCTTTTTTTTATTTTTATCACTGAACAAGAAATAATTGAATATTTTCAAAGAGCAATTAAAACATTTATAGAAATAATTTTATTTACTTGCTTAATGTTTACCGGGGTTTTTTTATTCTTTCATTTTCATTTTTCAACATGAAAAATTTTTAAATGAAATTCTAAGGATCTCGTTCTTTAGCAACCAATCAGTTGCTTTCATAAAATTTGGTTATTTAATTCAAATAGATCTGATACTTGCTAAAGCAGATACAATCTAATAAAAATAAAAAATGAAGTGTAAAAAAAAAAAAAAAATGAAAGTAAAGAACACCTGTCCACTAGAGGTGTGTATTTATATTTTTAATTCTCCATGTAGTCGAGGTTAGTGAAAAAGCTTGTTTGTACATGTCTTTCCCAACTACAAGCGAAATTGCATAAGAAAAGCACTTTTAATTTGTCAGTGTTTTTTTTTTTGTTCTGTCCATATTGCTTTCACGTAAAGAATCGCAATATTTCCGGACGTACATTGACATTAAATTGCATCTTAAAGAAGTTTATAAAATAAACTTTTTTTTTTACATAGAAAAATCTCTTGCAATCACTTTTTTTTTCTTTAATACTTTTAACTTTAGAAGCTTATTTTCTTTAGATAGGCAATTGCAAAATGTATTATTCTTGAACAATTAATAAAATTTTTTTTTGTATGTAAATCGATTGTAACTTTTTTTTAACCCTATTCAAAAAAATCTTTTTATTTTTTGTTTATAAAAAATCCCTTTGTGCAAAAAAAACTGGAAACCGTTGCAGTTCATACTTTAAAATGACATTTTCATCAATTTTTAGCAGTTATTATGATGTGAACCATTTTTTTTTTCACGTAAAACAGCTGATTTTTCTTTAAAAAAAAAATACGCCTGTCCCTTTTTCAACCAATATGTTGCTATTTTTCCTCATCAAAATCATATACGCGTTTTGAACATTTGCCTGTTTAAAGCTATTTAAATTAAAGTAAAAAAAAGTGCAAATTGCATTTCTTTTTAAGGAAAATATTCTTTATGTAATTTATAATACTGTGCATAAAAAAAGCTGTTAGTGTTCACTGTTAACCAACTGATTTATAACCCTTGCATAGCACACACGTTTCTTGTATCTACACTCATATTATGAGCTCTACTTTTTAGAGATGAAAAGTTACATATTTGAAATTTCAAATTATTTTAACGTAATTTCATGAGTACAATTTAAATCAACATTGTCCAAAGTCTGAATTTGAAAATACAAAATTAAGACTCATGAAGTGTTTATTGTTCTTCATAAACCTTTCAAGAAGTTTACATCCGATATAAGGGAGATAAATCTGTATTTGGTAGGTAAAAAAAACAAAAACCGACCCTCCCCCTCCTAATTTAAACAATTCACTCCAAGCAAGGCGATAATGCTACTAAGACGCAAAGAAGGTACTGGGAGTTAAATAGAATGAAGATTTTAGAAGGGACCGGTAACCCAATCCTAAACAAACAGGAAAGAAGGGATAAAAATCTAACTCTTGTTGAAAATAAGTGTGAACCGGTCGATAGGCGACCCTATTCTCACTCTACTGACCAATTTTAATCACACGTCAAAAGTAGAAATTAAGAACAGATATACAGTCGGGCAGTTATGTTCTCAGCTTGCGCGTGACATAAATTGAACTTTAATTATTAAAGCTACTACACTCCAAACTACATTTACGCATAAAGAAAAAAACTAGTTTTTTTTTTTTTTTTTTTTTAATGCAGTTTGGAGAGAAGTAGCTCTATTTTTGCTAAAAATGGCATCAATTGAATGAATTTCGTTTTCAAATTAAACATTTTTCTGTTTTAGCTTTTAAAATTGAAAATCGAAACAAAAAAGGCACTTGTAGTCAGAATCAGAAATACAGCTGGAATTTCTTCGACACAAGAAGGCTTGGAGAATTTAATACTCAAAAGGACATATCGAACGCTAAAGAATTGTGAATTAATAGTGTGAACTGTGGAGTGGCAAAAAAGGATAAGTATTGGTATGTTACCAATACTTATCCTATTCGAAGGATAGGAGGTTGTGGAGAGCCATGATGGTTTCATCATGAAGAAACAAGTTCAAGTAGAATGAAAATGATTGCAAAAAGATTTTCTAAAGTTATTTTCCATAACAGTATTTTTCTCTAGTTAATCACGTTCATTAAAAAAACTCAGCTTTTAAAAATGTATGTCAAGGACATTTTTAAGGTGTTTTAAGTAGAAATCAGATTCAAATGTTCTTAATCGGATTTTTATTTATATTTATCTTTTTATGAAATTTACAAGTATTGATTTTTCTCTTTTCAAAATGTACTTTCTTTCGAGAGGTTAAAATTAGTGTTACTTTTTAACAAATCGCTCGTACAGCCATATGCCTAATTGTCTCTTTCATTGGAGTGGACCTTTCCTGCTTTACATTTAATTTTTTTAATTTCGTGTTATTTTTAATTTTTTTAAAAGGACAGTTGTGAGGTTAACTACTTTTTTGTTTCTTTTTTAATAAAATCAAAAAATAAGATGTATAATTAAACTTAATTTTATCCTTTAAATTCTCATTAGCAATGAGGTGGAGGTGATCTGCAGTTAAACAAAAAAATACGTTTTTTGTTACTCTCGGAAAAATAATCAGAATAAGCAATTTATTTAATTTAGTAAAATCATTTGCAGTACCTTCCGACAGCAGTAGATCTGAAATATTTTATTTCCTTACGAATTAAAAAAGGGGTTTACATTAAATTAAATTATTTTTCTTATCCTAACAAAGCGTACCCCATGATTTCTGCTATAGCTTCCCCCACTTAAAAAAAATATTCATGAAATGATGGGGGAAAGCATGAATGACTAATGAGCTAAAATCATTTCCAGTTTATTACTTTTTACTTTCTTCCTTTTCTGTTGGATTTAAAAATTTAAGCTCTTTAGAAATATAATGAAAAGATTAAAATTGAATGGATAGACCTTTGGAATTTAGAGCGCATCAGCATTTTTATGAAATTACAATTTTTTTTTTGTTTTTTCGTGAAAAGGTAAGTTGCGCTGTCGGAAAGAAAAAAATGATTTCAGATTAAAAAGTTCAACTCTAGGTTACATAGTGATGAGTCGAGTTGAACGAAAACCTTTAAAAAGGGGGTGGGGAAAGCGATTTGATGGAATGGGCATTAGTACAAAATCTAGACATTTCAAAACTTTAATTTAAGACTAGGAGTAAAACTTGTCAAGCCTATCTCTTAGTAAAGCACTTTTAAATGGGTTTCAAGTTTAGTTTTAACTCTGATTTCATCATGGACTGAGTATTTCCTAGTGTGCAATTTTACAGTTTCTTTGTTCATGGAAATTATTGCTTCTTTTCAGATCATCTAAAAATCCAGAACGGTCTCTTGCCATTATTTCCTGCCAAATACTCTTCTCGATTTTTTATTCAGTTGTCAACTGAGGCAAAATATAATAGCTTGTTTTGTGGTGCAGTGGATATCAACTCGGAACGACAAATTGGGGAGTCGAGTTCGAATTCTATTGAGCTCCTTGCATTCACTTACGCACAAATACCCTTGGGAAAGGTATTAATAATTAATCCGTCTCTTGCCTCCAGTTACGGGTTAAATAATAGGACAGATTGGGTTCTATAGCCTTGGCTGGCAACCAGTCTACCACCGAAAGCAATGGCACCCTACTGTGAGATAATCTTCTGCCCAGTCAGTCATGTCTCTTTCGAAGCGTGTTTCACGTATGGCACTGACTGAATCTCAACGCCTCCAAAACTAAACTGCTCCCCATTAATCATCTGAGAGAACCTTTTCTGCTATCAGCATGGCTAGTGCTACCCACCCCCCAGGAAAGTGACTCATTGTGCCACTTTGGGATAACCTTTTCGGCGGACATGAAGTGGTAAAGACTATCGAATCCATTACTAAGTTCAGCTTCTAAGAAAGTTTTTTTTTTTTTTTTTTTTTCATATCACCCCAGGCAAGGCGGTAAGGCCACTGGTGTGCAGGGGGCTACGTAAGAGTGAAAAGATTGGAAAAGAGAAAACCGGAAACCACACCCTAAACAGGGAACAAGGGATGAATCGTGCGACATAATTTTTCTCTACCATTCATCCATGCTTAATATTGCTGCTACATATGATCTGGAGTTCTTTGATAAAATCCAAAGAATGGATTGGACAATATATTGATCCTGATCTGTGATCTCGGCTTTAGTAACTTTTCATGAGCTTTTCTATAAATTATTTTCATGATAATTGTTCGAATGAGCTCTTCGCTAGGGTACCTAGACTTCGAGATCTCGTCAATTTATGGTTCACTTTTTTTAGCTAGATGATAAAACAGTATGCTAATACTAATAATAAATAGCTTCTCGCACTTTCCGCTTGTAGAACTCTCTTCCGACTCCATGTTTTTCAAACAACTTAATCTTCAAAAATGTAAATAGTGTCAGTTGCTACTACTGTCCTTTTGATTACTCTTTTTGTTCTCGGCCATGAGTAAGGTTTCTGCAGAATTCTTTCACACCCAATAACCCCTTGTGACTTTTACTGCCTTGCATGGGGTAAACAGCAAACTCTAGGGGGAAAAATGACATCGTTGAATTATTCTTTTTTCCTGGCTCCTTTAGTGTCTTCTTAATTTACGTGACAAATAACCAATTTTCGTATAAAAATAATGAATAAAACTTTAAAACACTCTGAATCCCCATAAAATTTTTGTTTTGTCACGTGGATGTCGGCTTGGAACGAGAAGTCGGAGTGCCGAATTCAAATTTCATTTCGTTGCATTCACTTACGCAAAGCTTTGGGAATGGTCATGAATCGGTCTCTTCTTCAGCTATGGGTTAAATAGCAGGACAGATTAGATTTTATAGCCTTGGCTGGTAACCTACTGCGGGAAAATATTCTTCAGTCATGTTTCTTTCGAGACATGACCGCCCAAGCATGTATCACGTTATGGTACTTAAACAGACTTGAGTAGTGTAGCTTAAAAAAACTAATTAAATTTTTTTTTTTTACTTAAGCTTCTAAAAACATTGAATAATTAACACCAGCTGTTCATTCGACTCTACAATGTAATTATTACATATAAATAGTTTAATTAAAAAAATATTTGGAACAAAGAAGTTATTCTTTTACTTTTTTTTGTTAAAACACGTTGCTATTTTTTTTTAATCAAAATTCAAAAAAAATTCTTTTCGGTATCATGGTATTTTTGGATCAGCAGGCAATGTAATTTGTTTTTTCTTTTAACAACAGGCGCGGTCTTCAATGCCACGTGGCAATCAGATTTCATTTTTATTCGTTCGTCACCAAAATCCAGTTGAAAACTTTACAAAAATCCATTTTTTTTTTTAGTTTTTACTTGTATTCGGTTGATCATTTTCGCATAAGAAGCCTGTATCTTGGTCGATTGAAAAACAATTTAACATCAATTAATATCAAATCAACTGTAAAATCTTATTTTGTATATAAAAAAAAAAATCCTTCGTTAGAAATGTTTTACTTTTGAACAGCACTTTAGGCTTTTTATTTTCCGTCATAAAAACCTGTTCCCTGATGCCGTCATTCTACTTTGGAAGATAGCATCGGACATAAAGAAAGGTTAAAAAAAAAAAAGAAAAATGTCGCAATAAGTTTTTTTTAAGAAATATGGGCTCATGAGTAGATATGTCAGGGTTGTCTGTACAAGCTTTGCTGCTTGAAGAATCGCTTGTTAAACTTAAAAAAAAAACAATAACAAATTCTGCAATTTATGGAGCACAGTTTTTTTGTTCAATGGTCAGTAAACTTATTCCGACGATCTCTTGTAGCAGCTTTTTTGTGTTAGACAAAATTTAAATTATTAGTAACATTATTATTTTACACAATAAAAAGAGAAAAATATTAAAAAAGCGCCTTAAAATTATTGATCCTTTTCGAAACTAAAACCTTTCTTTATCAAATGTTTTTCGTGATCTTTGGGTTCAGCAATGTTTCTCTCTCTCATGCTATTTTACTGTTAGATTGAACAATTAAAGACTAAAATCTATGTTGCTTGCATAAAAGTTCAGTGAACGTGATAAGCACATACGCAGTTTTAGGTGCTGTAAATAAAGCAACTAACTAAAATAGTCATTTTTGGGGTTACTGAGAAACAAAAGCCGAATACTTTTTTTTTCTCCAAAATAGAAAAAAAAGACTTTCTTTGTGTCTTTTTTTTTTTTTTTTTTTTTTAACACCTCTTGTACTTGTTGGTTTATATAAGGACCGAATGACATCACTTTGTTGAAAGTTTGTATAAAAAAAAAAATCAAATATCTACTTTCACTTTTGGTTGAATTTTTTTTCTTTTTCTTATATACTTCTGACGTTGCTATCGACAGTAACAATCTTTTTATTTTTGACAATTTCTAACTTTAACAGTTTTTAACTTGACATAAAAACTATCCACACAATTTTCAAATATTTTTTTATTTTATGATTCCATCTTTTATTTGATTTTATTAGTTATTTTTCTAGGTAAATTATGTTTCCCCGTGAATTTTAGCGAATAGACTTGTTTGCATTGATTTTTTTTTTCTGTTGTTTTTTGCGACGTGAAACAATGGCCTTAAATCCGAGGTCCTGTTTTTCCTTTCTCTAAAGATAACTTGGTTGTTATAACCAAGCAACTAAGTAGTAGAATAGTTGAGTACAATAATTTGTATACAATATTTCAATTACTACCAGTAAAAATGAAAGGTTTTGTTTGTTTTTCTTTCGTACGTATCGCATCTGCCGCCCTTGTCACGTGTTTCTATATCTTAAGGTTGCTGACGTGGAGCGTGAGTCAGACATTTTTGATGAGGGGAATCTTTTCTTGTCTAAGCCACCATGTCTCGAAATTAACAGGCGATTATTACTGTAAATTGAGTAATTAGGTTAGTTAAAGTATAAAAAGCAAGATTTGTCATTTTTTTAACAACAGCTTTTAATTTTTTATTGACATTAAACAACCCGAAACTTGACTATGAAACCCCTGTCATTCTAAAAAAAAAAAAAACGAACCCCCCCAAACCCAAAAAAACTAGCAATGTTTGACATTCGAGGATACTTTTTTTTTTCTAACTTGATCTCAAATAAGTCACTATTGCCTGTGTGAGAAAATATTACTATTAATTAGTAATATTTTCTCACACGGGTAGTGACTTAACCCTTTTTAATTCGTTATAAATTGTAAATACAATCTTCACCTCTTAAGTCAAGGATCAACTGTCAACCTTGCATATTAAAAATGCAGCCCTTTTTACAAAACATCCCCATTTTCAGTAATCATCTACCTTGAGTGGCACTCATGAACCCATGCTTTGTATGTCCTTAGGTGAACAATAAAAAAAAAAAGTGTGTGTTAGAATTTTGATTGGGATTTTTTAAAACAAATTACCTTAAAAACCGAGTTTAATTGTGTTTTATCTCAAACTGATTGAACATTTTAGACTCTAAATGTTTTTCAGTGAACTAGTGGAGGTACCTCCACTAGTTCACTGAAAAACAACGTTAAGCATGAAGAAAGAAGGCTCCACCTTTTTTTTTTTTTTTTTGTGAAAAACTCCTTAAATTTGGAAATTTTGACAAAAATCAAATAGCTGTCGGACTTAATCACAAATAAATGAAATTATCTTCCAAATTATTTTCAGAAAATCTTGGTAAAAGTTTATATATATATATATATATATATATATATATATTACATCTGTTACCTCCATCCTCAATGTAATTTCATTTAAATTTATAGAAATTCAATAGTCAATATACTGTTGCGAATTTTTAAAATTTTTTTTAGCTAAAATGCATGACTCCTTTTGCGAATGTAAAGTTATTTATTTTTAAATTTTATTTTTTCTTAAACAGCTAACCTTTTTTTTTTTTTCCGAAAATTTGCTCTGAGTAAAATTAAAAATTCAATAGAACTCTAATTGAATTTAAAATATATATATATATATATATATATATATATATATATATATTTTAATAGTCTTAAAAAAAATAAAATTTTTTTTTTTTTTTTTTAATGAATGAATCTTCACAAGATTTTTCGTTTTATTTTATTTTTTCTTTATTAATTATAATAATTTACATAGTTTCAAAAATATTTTGAAAAGAGATAAAGCCTTATTGTGCTTAGGTTATTAATTGAAGACTATATTTCTTAATGTGTCTTGTTCCTTTGGGATGTAGGCGATCATGGCCTTCCACTTGACTGTGTCTCTTGTCACTCAATATTTTTCCTCTTGGTATCTCTCTCAAGCTATGCTTTGCCATCCATTTGCTTAAGCCTATCAAGTATGTCATACACTGCTTTCCCCTGTTTCTCTTTCCTTCTATCCATCCTGTGTGTATTAAATTCTCCAGGCCCTCCTTTTTCATTATGTGTCTTAGGAACCTCAGCTGTCTCTTCCTGAGGTTAAATAGTTTTCTTATTTGCATCTTCTCCAGCACCTCATAATTGCTCATGTGCTCAATCCATGGTATCCTCAGCATCCTTCTGTAAATCCATATTTTGCTGCCTCAAGCCTTTCCTTTATCCTCGATGAGATTGTCTAACATTCACTTCTATACAGAAGGACAGATATCATATAGCAATCTGGCACTCTTTTCTTTGTTTTCAATATTTTCCTGTCTCCCAGTACTCTAGTTACCTTTTGAAATGCGTCCTTTGCCATACCAATGTCTTTGGATCTCCACGTTGGGCTTTCCATCCTCTATCAGAACATTTCCCTGGTATTTAAATCTCTTCTATTGTTTTTCCAACCTGTAGTTGGCATTTTTGGGTCTTTTTGCTAATCACCATGCATTCAGTTTTCTTTAAGTTTATGCTCAGTCCTTTCTTCTTGCTTTCTTTTGCTACCTTCTATAGAAGGTCCTGCAATATTCTTTCCATGTCTGCTATCAGCACCGTGTCATCCACATATCTTATATTGTTGAGATTGTGGCTGCCAGTGACAAATCCTGGCAAGGAATTTTTCTCAGAATTGTTTTGCTGTATAAATTGAAAAAAGCTTAATACAAATTTTTGAGCCAAAAGATTTTCTTTATATTTCAGCATTTTTAAAAAGTATTGTATCTCGTGTGTGACATTAAAAGGTTACATGTTTCACGGTTTCTTCCCCTTACAGGAAAAATATTTGGACAATTATGTCAATTTCGGTCAATCATACTTAGCTTGTCATTGTATCTCTCATCAATCAATTAATATCAGAAAAATATGACATGAGATTAAGAAATAATTCTAAATTTCATGCTATAAGCAAGTAATACTTGTTTTAAATCATATTAATTTAACTTTAAATTTACTAATTTTCTAAAAATAACATGTCACAGATGTATATTTTATTTTTGCAGGAGTTTTAAAACCATGAATTTTATTTACAAATCTGTCAAAAATGCACAAAAAAAAAACTTTTGAAAACTCTCAAAGTTGTGATTCCAATCAATATAATTTTTATTTGAAATACACCAGATTATTTTGCTTACTAGAAATAGTAAATTTAATCATTTAACTTTCAATTAAAGCTAAAATGAAAGCTTTTATTTTTAAAAATTCACTTTAAAAATTGGGTATGAAAAATAAGTGGAGGTACATAGTGTAATTATTTGTAGAAATTGTGCACAAGTTAAACCATTTGATTCAATGAATGAAATAAATTGTCTCTTTTCAAGTCCTCTTTTTTGTAGATAGGAAGGCTTGAATTACAGGAAATTTTCTGACATTGCAATTGATTTCCTATTTAAGAATAATTGATAAATCTTTTTTAACAACCATTTCTCATTTGTGAAATCAAGTAATTGCTTACTGCTTATTTTTTTTAGTTTTTTTTAAAATTTTTTTTTTCTTTCTCTGAATGATCTTAAAGTGAGTTAATGAAGACTGAAGGGTTTTTCTAATTGCTGATGAGACCAATTTTTCTCCTTTACTTGCTCACTTTATTTTCTAACAAAGATTTACTTCAGAGAAGAAAAATAGTTGACTTATGCTATAAGTTAAGTACTAACTTCAATGTTTTTCATGTTCTAGGCCAGTGGTTGGCAACTTATTGTACGTAAATTGTGTAAAACTCAAAGTAATGTAGTACGTTGCTATAGAGAGCCATGATTTCATTCTGACGTCACTTGAAGAGGCCTTTACTAAGGTTAACTTGACATGCTGCAAAGCCAAATGAGAGTAGGAAACTTATGTTGTAGTTTTCTTTCGAGATAGACTAAACTATCGCCCAGTTCACACTCCACCCACGTCTATTGAACAGGTGAAGAGGCTCATTCCTTGTTTCCTGTTTAGGATGCAGTTTCCGGCTTTCTCTTTTCCAATCTTTTCACTCCTATGTAGCCCCCTGCACATCAGTAGCGTTACTGTCTTGCTCAGTGTGATATGATTAAAAAAATAAAAATAGTGTGGAGATGGTTTACCTTGAACATTAGCATATGAATGTGCCCCCCCCCCCCCCATTTTCTCTCCTTTTCACCAGCAACAATAGCTAACTACTTTAGCCACTAGGCAATCTACAAGTTTTTATACTCTTACAAATTAAGTCTATTTTTTTCTTCAATTTGGAATTGTCTGTAAATCATAAAAAATTTTAAGCAAATTTTAAGTTGAAAAATGAGTCATCAAAAATATTTGTAATTAAAAACACACGTTCATATTTTTACAACTGTTACTTTTTTCTTTTCATAAAAGCTAAAATAAAAAAGCCATTGGGACACTTGGTACAATCTTTATGGAATGATTTAGGGTAATAATGTTTTAACAAAGATTTAATATGGCAAAGTGGTTGGAAATCTGTTCATTGTAAGACAGTTTTGTATGTATATAGATAAACACTAAACTGTAATATTTCTGTATCTATATTTCTGAGATGCGGTATTGTAACTCTTTGTACTATTTACGTCATTCAGACTGTTGTCCTCATCTTTATTACCATATTCACAACGTTTTGGCTGTTGTACTCTCTGACCTACTTCTGGTGATATGTTGAAATTTTGAACCAAATCCTCACATGACTTAGTGGCTAAAAGTGGAGGTTGAGCAATCTTAAAAAAGTGATTTGATGCAAAGAGTTGTGAGTTCAATACCTGGCCACAGAAGAGGGAACAGAAACTTGGTGAGTTGAGTTACTAAAGGAAATTAACTGAAACTGAGATCCCAAAAATGACATAGGTTGTTCTAGTTCCACAAGCTATCTCCATGGACTGAATACAGGGTTTGATTTGAAATTCCGATGTATATCTGAAGAAGGCTGGAGCATACAGTGTCTGAAACATCATGAATATGGCAATAAAGATGACAACAATCCAAATGATGTAAATAGCATAAATAGTTACAATATCTCATCTTGGAAATATAGACAGACTAGCAGTATAGCCTGGCGTTGCCTCGGGTGTAATGAAAGCTTTAAAACTTATCCATGGTCCTGGGGCTCAGACTCTTTGGACGTTGGCACAAAAGACTAAAAAGTTTCCGGTTAAAGTGAAACCGTAGACTGAAAGAAAAATGAATGAATGTAAGTCAAATTTTGATTTCATGGTATCGATTTATATTATCGATTTTCTGCACTATTGTAAGAACTGTAACCTTGAAACTTCTGAATATTGTTTCTTATGTCTTTGTCTATGAGTATCAAATTTGATTAAAATCAGACCACTCCTTCTATAACCCGATTTTTTTGATTATTGATTTTCGATATTTATCAGGGGTACCTCGACACAAAACCTAGCTAAGAATACTCGCAGACGCTTGTAGTACAACTGTGTAAACTTTCAAGAAAATCGGTTCAGCCGTTTCGGAGTTTATAGGTAATGGATACACACACACACACACACACACACACACACACACAGTTCCATTTATAAATAAGTTCAGATTTGGAAGAAGGCCAGAACATACAACAGCCAAAAGTTCTTGAAGATGAGGACAACATTCCATATCATGTAAATAGTTGTCATTTTTTTTAATATTCTTTTTATAATGTTTAGTTTTGTCTAAACGTGGGTTTAATCCTTGGTCTGTTTTTAATATTCTTGCTATATTTGATAAGGATGATAGGAATTTAGCTTGGTATTTTATTTTTATTTTTTTATTTCTTTAATTTTAGGATGTATGTTGTGATCTAATTGATAATAGCTTGGAATGATAACGAGTTTAAATAACCAATTTCATTGCATCCATTCATGCCCAAATAACCTTAGGAAAGGTACAGATTCATCTCTTCTCTTTCCAGCTATTGGTTGAGCAACAGGGCAGACTGGGTCCTGTAGCCTTGGTTGGTTAACAATTTATCACAGTAAGAAATAGCAACATACTGTGGGAAAATCTTAGTCATGAATTGAAAGAGACCTGATTGCCCAAGCATGTATCGCGTATAACACTTGACTGATTTTAATTTTATTTCTTTAGTTTTTCTAACAGTTATTTTTATTCAGTTTAGGGTTTGTCATTAAAAAAATTTTTTTAAATTTTGAAATTATATGAATTTTTTTTATCTTTGATTATAATTTATTTGCATTATTTAATAGAATTTAAGTCTGTCTATTAAAAAAAATGTAGTGAGATATATATGGTTTTATTGCTATTTTATGTATATTTCAAGATAGCAATTTTTAAAGAAAAAAGTGGATTTATTTTTAATTAATCTGACAGGTTTTTATTATTTAGACATTATTTTTAGTGGATACTAGTATTCGAGTAGATGCTCCTTTTTAATTATGAAACATTTTCCTTATTTTTGTCTACTAGCCTGAATATTCAAGAATTCTTAAGAGAAAAATATGCTTGTTCATTAATGTACTCTGTAGCTGAAGTATCATTGTAATAAGTATGTTTTTATTTTTTTAAAAAAAATATATTTTTTTTTCCATCTCTAAGAGGGCTTGGATAATCACAGGGCAGGTTGAATGCCAGAGGAAAGCAACATGTAACCAATCTGGAGAGTTTGAGTGGAGCAGGGTTTGGGAGAGATGGTAAAAAACAAGTTATTAAGAAATACAAAAGGCAGGAAATTGTGGAGAGCCATGATTGCCAACATTTTGAAAGGACATAGCATATAGAAAGAGAAAATCTCTACATACATATGCTCTGATACGAGGGATTTTGAACTTGAGGGCCTGGTATTGTTGACCACTGTTTTGCTTTCAGCCTTCTGCTGCTTTACCCCACTGTTTCCAGATTCAATTCGCACTTTCTAAATATTCTTTTGATTATTTTTTTTTTCTATTGTTTGTCCCTCCCACCGCAAGTATTGATGATTCTTTGGCATTTTTGAATGTATAGTCAGTTTTGAGTAGTCACTAAAAATAACATTTAAAATCTGTCAGATAAATAAAAAAAAATTTTTCTAAAATTCTTTGTTTATGTTTGGATATGAAACTGTAGATATGAAAACTTCAGGAGAAAATTTGGCTTAAAGATACAATTTGGCCTTGGGATGTGAGTTGTGGAGCAGTGGATATCAACTCAGAATGAGAAATCAAGGAGCCGAGTTTGAATTCCAGTTGAATTCCTTGCATTCACTTACGCGCAAATACCCTTGGGAAAGGTATTAATCTGTTTCTTCAATCCAGTTATGGGTTAAATAACAGGACAGATTGGGTTGTATAGCCTTAGCTGGCAACCAGTTTACTGCAGAAAGCAATGACAAGCTACTGTGGGATAATCTTCTGCCCAGTCAATCATCTCTTTCGAGACATGATCGCCCAAGCGTGTATCACATGTGGCACTTAACTGATTCACTAATTAATTCTTTGTAGCTCAGTTGGTTAGCGCACTTTTGGTCTTGTGAATCTTATTAAAGACATTCAGGTAATTATATGTAATTTTTACAGTTACTATTTAATTCTCAATTCATGATTGTCCTACCATAAGATTTCTTTTTTAGTTTGCAATCAAATTTAGTCTTTTAGTAATTGTGGTAATCTTTATTCAATTATACTTTGCTTCTGAGTTGGACCAAGGCAGAGATGAAAATAAAATTACTATCAAACTGAGAATTTTTGAAACTAGTTGAATCTTGGTTAAAGTCACCTCACATTCACAGGACAAAATGGTTCTCTTTTTCCAGTGTGTGGGCATTGGGAGTATTAAGTATTTCTTCAGTTAAAACAAGAATCCATTTTGAAGGAAAAAAGGTAATTTGCCATAATTTGAGATAATTTTGAGTCTTTTTTTTCAAAATTTTAACTAAGGCTCACAGCCACACCATATTAATGATTGTACAGGAACTGGTCTTTTTAAAGTTAAGCAACATTGAATATAGTCAGTACATTGTTGAGCAACTGCTTGTAAGCTTGGATGTGCAGCTGGTGGTGCAATGATTGATGACTTGAAATTGCTAATTGGAGAGTCAAGTTCCAGTTGAGTTCCTTATATTCACTTATGTGCAAATACCTTTGGGAAAGATATGAATTCACCTTCTCCTCTCATCTATGGGTTAGATGGTAAGACTTGTACCACTAAAACAATATTCCTCTCTCTTCCTTAAAAATAATTCTCTGGCTTTAAGTAACCTGCAAAGGTTTTAGATGTAGAAAATGAATGAATCAGTTTTAACTGGGGGTAGTTCCCTAATATTAGTATATTTGTATCATTATAATCTATTTTTGTATATTTGTGTCTTTGTTACCATTATAGCAAAAACAGTACATCATAGCAGAACTTTTGTTAGTACAAAACTGTTAAAATGTTCGAAATTTTTTTTTTTTTTTTTTTTTGATAGATTGTTGAATGAACTGTGCTACTGGAATCATGTGACTGTAATAATTAATATATAAAATAGACAGAAGTAAGTCTGAGTGTGTTCCAGTGTATTCTGGTTATTCTGTGTATTAAGTATTCTACAGCATTCCAAGAGCATTGTGTATTATTCGAAAGATTCATTAATACGTCGACATTTAAAAAAAAAAAAAAAATTTTTTTTATAATCATACCATCCCAAGCAAGGCATTTTACTGCCACTGTCTTACAGGTTACATAGGAGGAAAGTTATGAGAAAGAGTGACAGGTTATAGGGGGTGTCAGGAAGTGGGTAAGAGAAGTATGACTGTGGCCATAAAGTGAGGGATCAGTTTATATATTGATTGTAATGTAGAATTGATCCCCCACTTTATATTGACTTTATAATAGTATGGAATTTTTTTTTTTATAACCATATCACCCCAAGCAAGGCATTTTACTGCCACTGTTTTGCAGGTGGTTACATAAGAGGAAAGTTTTGAGAAAGTGACAGGTTATAGGGGACGTCAGGAAGTGAGTGAGAGAATTATGAGAATACTGATGAGAGTGGAGTGGACGGAGAAAAGAGCATGAGAGGGAGAATGCAGGTTAGTGAGATAGGAGACGATTATTGACTTTACATTTAAACTCTTGAAGATTGTATCTGTTAGGGAAGCAAGTAAATGGTATGGAATTCCACATGCGGGAAGTGCGAGAAAAGAAGCTGCTGGAGTAGAATTTGCGTTTACATTTTATTGTTTTCACAGTAAAAGGGTGGGACCTAGTTGCTAATCTTGTGGCTCGAGTAAATTCATATATAGAGGGTATCAGTGAGCTAAGTTCATTGAAGCAGAAGCCGACTTCATTCAAAGATATTGAAATATAACTTACAAATAGCATGTTACCAAAAGTTTCCTTCAGATTAACATTGCGAAAACCAACATTATTGAAGTGGCAACAAAGATAATGTTCACACTAATGTTATAAAATTACCCTTTTTAAATAATTAATTTAGACAGTGATTTGATGTCAGACAGATACTGAGAAGTGTCATTTAAGTGTGTTCTTTTAACAATTATTTTTATTGGGTAATTTGATTCATGTAATGTAAATCTAAACTTATTTATAAATGGAACTTTGTGTGTGTCCGTTACTTATAGACTCCGAAATGGCTGAACCAATTTTCTTGAAAATTTACACAGTTGTACAAAATTTGTCTGCGGGTGTTCTTAGTTAGGTTTTGTATTGAGGTACCCCCAATAAATATCAATAATCGAAAAAATCGGGTTATAGGAGTGGTCTGATTTTAATCAAATTTGATACACTCATGGACAAAGACACAAGAAATGATATTCAGAAGTTTCAAGGTTGCAGTACTTACAATAATGCAGAAAATCGATTTTTTTTTATATATATATATATATATATATATATATATATAAAAGGTAAGATGTTTGTGTGTCTGTCTGTTTATCTGCCTGTATGTCTGTATTTTTCAACCCTTTTATTTTAGTTTTTACTTTGAGTTTGGTTCTAAGTAGGTATAATTGTAGTTCTTAGTTTCAGCCATGATACCATTTACTCAGAGGACTTATTTAGCCTTCAAAATTCAGTTTACGATGAAAAAAACTTATTTGATATCGATAGCAGGAAATCAAAATTTGACTTACATCCATTCATTTTTCTTTCAGTCTACGGTTTCGCTTTAACTGGAAACAACTATTGCTTTTAAGTCTTTCGTGCCAACGTCCAAAGAGGACCATGGATTAGTTTTAAAGCTTTCATTACACATGAGCAACGCCAGGCTATACTGCTAGTTATTGATATTTTATTCTTTATCAGAAATTTGATTTCTTATGTGATATCACTTGAAATATAATCACATCAGAAAGCTATTCAAAATGTGTGAATTTGATTGAATATGTTAAAATAATTTGTAATTGTCTCGTGAATTTAAGCAATTGTCTGAGGTTATTTATTAGAAAATGTTTATTTAATTAGTCATGCTGGTATAAATGCAGTTTAGATTTCAGTCTTTCACTATTTACTACTAACTAAATAATCTGATAATTATACATTGATAAAAAATTCATAAGGTTAATCAGTCAGTCAAGTGCCATACGTTATACACATTTGGCTGATTGTGTTTCTTTCATTTCCTGACTGGCAAAGCAGAGGATTTTCCCTCAGTAGATTGCTATTTTTTTCTGTGGCATGCTGTTTGCAGACCAAGGCTATAGGACCCATTCTGTCTTGTTCAAATCATAGCTTGAGAGAAGAGAGAAATTGATACCTTTCCTAAAGGTGTTTGCGTGTAAGTGAACATAATGAAACGAAGTGGAATTTGAACGCGACTCTCCAATTTCTAATTCTGAGCCTCTGTTCATTACATCACAATGCTCATTTGTTAGTGCTGCTATAATTAAAGATCCATTTTTCATAAAAAATTATAAAATATAGTAAAATTATTTGCCTTCTTAGATGTTTATAAATCTTCTATTTATCCTTGCCTTGAATGGTGCAACCATATTTGTTCTTAGAGGCTTGACAAAATTCAAAGAGTCTGCAATGTTATCAGTCCTGATCTGGTATCTTGGATTCTGTCACTTTTCCACTGCTGTAAAGTAGCCTCCTCGTGTCTTTTTCCAAAGAACAAAAAACCTTCAACTCCTTTTAAGTGATTATGGCCTACATATCTCAAAGCCTATGTCATAACTGGTTTATATCGAAGAAGAAAGATATTGTGGCTTACTTATTCATTCTTTAATATTTTCTAATAGAACTAGAGATAAAATCTTCGAAATAGTAACAATAAAAATTCTGTAATGTAAGACTTTTTGCATTGTTCTGATGATCTTTCCTCTTTAATATCTTGACCACATAAATTTAATCATGGTACATGATTGTGTTGTGGTGCAGTGGATATCAGCTCGAAACGAGAAATCGGGGAGCCAAGTTCAAATTCCAGTTGTATTCCTTGCATTCACTTACGCACAAATACCCTTGGGAAAGGTATTAATCTGTTTCTTCAATCCAGTTATGGGTTAAATAACAGGGCAGATTGGGTTTTATAGCCTTGGCTAGCAATCAGTTTACCGCAGAAAGCAATGACAACCTACTGCGGGATAATCTTCTGCCCAGTCAGTCATGTCTCTTTTGAGACATCGCCCAAGTGTGTATTACATATGGTGCTTAACTGACTGACTGAATATAATAGTTGGAAACATGATTAAGGCATTTACAGGACATAAAGTGGGGGATCGGTTTTCTATTGTTATGAAGTAAGAAACTGATCACCCACTAATAAATACTTAATAATAAAACGCATTTCTTTCCCATGCAGCTATGAGTCAAATAGCAGAACAGATTGGGTTCTATAGCCTTGGTCGGCAACCGGTCTACTGCAGAAAGCAATGAAAACCTACTGCGGGATAATCTTCTACCCAGTCAGTCATGAGACTTTTGAGACATGATCGCCCAAGTGTGTATCACGTATGGTGCTTAACTGACTGACTGAATTAGATTGGTGACAAAGTCTCATCATTTTACAGTTAAAATGGCTGGATGTAACCATAACTTCTATACTCAGTTTCTTCTCTCACACTTCTTGCTTGTAGAACATTTTTTCCAGTTTTTGCTTTCCAGTCTATCGTGATCTTCAAAAATTTTTGAAGATCAATGTCAAGTGTTATCTTCTGTCTTAATTTCTGTTGTTTTTTTTCATATTCTTTCACACTCAGTAATTCCTTGCATCTTAATGGTTCTACTGCCTTTTTTGGGCTGAAATGATTTAAATAAAAAAGATTTCAGGTTAAGAAACAAGCAAAAATGATTTGGCAGAAAAGTAACAACCAAGGTAATAAATAGGCTTAACCAAAACATAGCCACTGAAAGAGAAAAATGGAATGTCATCATGACCTAATATTCTATCATCAAAGTACCTGTTGTAGAACAAGGGTTAGAACCCTGGAACACTAATCATCAATTAAAGCTATACCACTACTCACCATGGGTATATCATACCTGATTTTGAAAATATCAAAAAAGATATTAGATATAAATCTATTTGAAATTTTATATATGCAGGCACTTCAAAATTTGTACTTTGAGTTAACATTAACAGGAACTGAAAAACATTATTTAGGTAAGAAAATCAGGTACTGAAAATTTAATTAAATTGTAATTAAACTGGCATCATTTGCACTGGATACTATATACTCATGGTTAGTGTTGTTGGGTTAAAGTCAAAGATTTCAAAGAATATGTTGCTGGCTTGTCTGCTGATGATAGGTTAATGCACTTTGCAAGAGAGCTGTTCAAGTTTTGCTAAAACTTTGTTGCGTTTCTCATTATTGTTCTTTGTCAATATTTGTTGGACCAAGCAAATCAAGGTACTAGATCTGGTTCTCAGTGAGTTCAAATTTATTAGAATTGAACAAGCATTCTAACCCTTGTTCTACAACAGGTACTTTGATGATAGAATATTAGGTCATAATGACATTCCACTTTTCTCTTTCAGTGGCTGTGTTTTGGTTAAGCCTATTTATTACCTTGGCTGTTACTTTCCTGCCAAATCATTTTTGCTTGTTTCTTAACCCGGCCATAACTATTTCTTTCTTTCTCTCTCCCTCCTTCCCCACTTGGGAGCTGATTTATGAATAAAATCTTGATCCATCCTTTGCAGCATAGACTTTGAGAATAGGCTCAAAGGAGGCAGGATGTGGCAGTCAGTGTGCACTTAAGGCAAAAGATAGAATTCAGATGCATTTTGACCCTAGGCATATGGTAAAATTAGAATTCTCTGCATTTCATGATACTGCTGTTTATTGAAATTTTGTCTCTCTTTGTAACTACAGAGATACTCATTGTGATAGGATTCTCATGTGTGAGTCTTAATCATGTATTCATATCTAAAATAAATGGGTTTGATTTTCCTTTGGGAGACTAAGGGGATCTGAAATCAATTTTTTTTATTTATTTATTTATTTTTTCTTTAATCATATCAGCCCGAGCAAGGCGGTAACGCCACTGATGAGCAGGGGGCTACGTAAGAGTGAAAAGATTAGAAAAGAGAAAGCCAGAAACCACATCTTAAACAGGAAACAAGGGATGAGCCTCTACACCTGTTCAATAGATGTGGGTGGAGTGTGAACCGGGCGATAGTTTAGTCTATCTACTCCAATTGGGGAAAAAAAAAATTAGAAAAAAAAAAGTGAAACGATTGGAAAGGAGAAAGCTGGAAACCACATTCTAAACAGGGAACTAACTAGACAATGACCGGGCAAAAAAGACGAACAAGGAATTTAACAGAGGACTTCTTTTTTAAAAAAAAAACAAAATTCTCCTCCAGTCAAAGAAATTCTTTGAACAAAGACAAAGAACACAGGCTCCTCTCGGACAAGCAGTATGGTTTCCGCTTCACCAGGTCTACTGCCGATATGCTAACGACTATCACTGAGTATATATACCAGGCACTCGGCAGGAATGGCGAAGCCCGAACCGTCGCCTTGGATATCTCTAAAGCGTTCGACAGTTTGGCATGCTGGCCTTCTATGCAAACTGTGGAGCTATGGTATAGCTGGACAATTGTTTGAACTAATCCAGTCTATCTAACCGCACATTGAAAGTGGTATTAAATGGACATGCCTCCCAGAGCTACCATACGAACGCGGATGTCCCTCAAGGCTCTATCCTAGGTCCTACACTCTTTCTGATCTACATTAATGATCTCCCTGATACCATAAGATCCCAAGTAGGTATGTACACTGATGACACCACAGTTTACTCTCGCCTCGATCAAAAATCTGGTGTGGGTGACAAAGCTAACCTTGCAGCCGAGCTTGGAAAGGACCTCCAATCCGTAGTGGTCTGGGGTAAGAAATGGCTCGTAAATTTTAATGCTTCTAAAACAAAGCTACTATCAATTAACCATCATAGACAATTGCACCTACCTCCCATTAGCATGGACCAGGCTTGCCTCCCAGAGAGCAAAACACTGCGTCTCCTTGGTCTCACACTTTCAGCGGACCTCAAGTGGAATAACTATATCGAATCCATTGCTAAATCCGCTGCGATGAAAGTCAGTTCTCTGTGCAGGGCCTGGAGGTTTTTTCTGTCTGAATCTATCCTGCACATTTATAAATCTACCATCTGCCCGTGCATTGAATACTGTTGCCATATCTGGTCGGGTACCCCTGCTATTCTCCTTGGGCTTCTTGACACGGTACAGTGGAGTGTCTGTAATGTGATTGATACTGACTTGGCAGACCGCCTGCAGTCTCTCTCTCACCTGGCGCGACGTGGCTTCCCTGTGTCTCTTCTATAAATACTTCCATGGCTTCTGCTCTGATGAACTTAGATCACTGGTGCCCCCTACGTACGAATTTGCACGAGATACTAGACTAGCAACTAGATCCTACCCTTTTACAGCGAAACCAATAAAATGCAACCGCAATTTCTACTCCCACATTTTTTTTTATCGTACTTTCCGACTGTGGAATTCCCTTCCACATGACTGCTTCCTCGACGGCTACAATCTCCAGCAGTTTAAATGTAAGGTCAATAGACACCTCCTAACACAATAACTCATTTCCATTCTTTCAAACACTCTTCCCATCCTCCCAACTACCTATCACTCCCCCCTTCTGACATTTCCTATATCTAACCACTCTTTCTATTTATCTTCCCCTATGTAGCCCCAAGTGCAATAGTGGCAGTGGAATGGGGTGAAACGATAAAAAAAAACAAAAAAAAACACTTGTTCAAATAACCATGAAACTTTTTAAAATTAGCCACAAAAAGTAAAACAGTAAAATCAAAGCAAAATCATAACTTACTTTTAAGAATATTTCAAAGCTGATCCCATCCCAAATGCACGTGCGCTAATGCCAGTAGAAAAAAATAATTATTTTATCTTTTTGGAGAGGGGTGGTGGAGTCAACTAACTAGACAGTGACCAGGCAAAAAAAGACGAAATATATACAGTTTTATATATATATATATATATATATATATATATATATAATTATTTAATTACTTAGTTTTTGATCATAATAAAATTAAACCAGCACACAGTTGTATTAAAAAGTGTTCAATACAATTATATTGTAGAACTGCTAAATAAAGTAATTT
Organism: Ascarosepion bandense; assembly: GCA_037127315.1. NCBI lineage: Eukaryota > Metazoa > Mollusca > Cephalopoda > Sepiida > Sepiidae > Ascarosepion > Ascarosepion bandense. The sequence goes on from JBBBDQ010001960.1 coordinate 3,517,940, forward strand.
CTGATTACTGGTTATACCCAGAATTCAGTACAAAAAATTGTATATCTAACTGTAGGAGTATTATTCTCCCACTCCACATATTTTGATCCCTACTAGCAATTGGGGCTTGAAATTAACATCCTCCTCCTAAAGAGGGTTAAGATTAATTTGGCACAATGTTTGGATGATTTGCAATGTTTTTAATTAAAATTCTCTAAATGCAATTTCTTGTAAAATGATTCTTTCTTGCTAAGAGTGGCAGGCTTCTAATAGAGCAAATTTGGTATCATTTTGTGATGTGTTAATATTTTCTGTTTTTTAATTTTTAATTTTTATTTTTAAACTATGTAATAAGATAGACTTAGTTTTTCTTATAAGAACTATGACGTTTTTATCATTTCACCTCTATAGATATCCTTATACGAGTACAGTGGGATGAAAACAATCTACCCCTGGGAACTCTTGTTCACTTGGAAATTTCTTAAAGGTTACCTTGATCAGCAACTACCAGAAGTGGGTCAGAGGGCACAACAGCTGAAACATTGTAAAATAAAGATAGAGATGTTAGTTTGCCTGTAAATAATATAACTGTCGCCTGGTTCACACTCCGCCCACGTCTATTGAACAGGTGAAGAGGCTCATTCCTTGTTCCCTCTTTAGGATGTGGTTTCCGGCTGTCTCTTTTCCAATCTTTTCACTCTTACATAGCCCTCTGCATATCAGTGGCATTACTGCCTTGCTCGGGGTGATATGATTTTAAAAAAACCAAAAAAAAACCATTTTACCATTGTGAAACTTTCTTGCATGGTTATAGATTTGTTTCTACTATTTGTGTCATTTTATACAACAAAATAACAGTTCTCAGGTTTTCTTGTAAGTTTCGGTTCACCTAAATTAATTAAACTTGTCCTAAAGCAACTGATTATTTATTCCCACCTGTAGATTTCCAGCTGATCTACATATCACAGAAATAATTGTTATTCAAATAAGTTTTTAGTATATACATTAGTAACTTGTTTGCCTTGTGAAATGCTATGCATACTTCACCAATTCAAATTAGTTTTAGGTCATGTTGACCTAACTTACTTTATGTATGAACACATTTGTGTCATATTCATAGAATACAATCCTCTCAATTATAATAAAGACGTGTATGATATATAATGTGTGTGCGTGTATATATATAAATATACTCAGTTATGATCTGAGATTAAGGACAGGATAGTTAAATAAAATAAAGGCAAGGAAAACTATTTTAAATCGCCTATGCGTTTTGTCCTGTGATGGACTTTATCAAGGCAAAAAGATGAAATTAACTTTATTCTAAGTTCTGTATCTATAAACAAACAGTGTTGGCGACCACAAAAACGCTCATGAATCATTTCAAAAGATTAACAGAATATTTTAGTTTTTAGAATTCCTTCATGTGTAGTGCAAAGTCATGAGATGTTAAAATGAAGGGAATTCAACCTTTTTCTTTGAACTTTTTATTATGTATGTTAGTCTGTTTTAGTATAATTTCCATAAGTAAAGGTGAGATTGGGAAAAATCCAAATATATATATATATAAAATTTCCCTCCAAGGGAGGCAATTGGTTCAGTTCATTCTCTTTACTACCATGTCACGTACGTTTGCTCTTTATATTTTTATAATTATGTTGTTGATTAGTGAATAATATATATATATTCTCTTTATTATAATGAAGACTGTTTGTGTGTGTGTGTGTGTGTTTTTGTCTATATTTCTGAGATAAGGTAGTATTTTCATTATTTGGACTATTGTTGCCATTTGTACGATGTTTCAACCATTGTATGCTCAGGAATTTCGAACCTAACCCTTATTACAATCACTGGGGTATATTATTCTTATTCCTCTTCATGAGTTATATCCCTCTAACCCTGTAAGTTACTTGTTCATCAACTGGTATTGAACTCACAACTCTTTGGGTCAAGTCACAGGAACTAAACCAATGTCTATATCCAATTGGCAATATGTCCTTAAGGACAAGAACAACTTAATTTTTGTGACTTAAAAACATAATTTTCAGTAATCCTTTTTTCTTTTTTCTCTTTTTTTTTTTTTTTTTTTAAACCAGAGTTCATATTGCAATTTTGTTAATCTTAATGTTTTTCTCTAGTATTTTTTTTTTTTTTTTACCAGAGCTCATATTGCAATTTTGACACTAATGATTTTCTCTGGCACTCTGTATTACTACTTCCCATATTGTGTTCATCTCTTCTTGGTCGGCTTAAGAGATTTTTGTAGTCTAGCATATGTACTGATTCCTTAAGTTTACATAGTTTCCATATCTATTATTTCAGCTTCCTCCCATGGGGGTGGTGATCCCCTTTCTTCCTCTATATGGGGTCAGCTACGCCTGATTTTTTTCTATCTCCCCTTGGTGTTACTCATGACTACCAGAAGAGGCTCTAGGCAAGGAATAAGAATGTTATACCCCATTGATTGTAATAAAGGGATCGGTTTGAAATTCCTTGCACCTGAAGAAGGCCGGAGTGTACAATGGCTGAAACATTGTACAAATGGTAACAAAGATGAGAACAGTAGCCTGAATAATGTAAATATTGTTTTTTTTCTTATATCTTAATGTACCTATGTGGCGGCTTCTGCGGCTGTTGTCGATGGAGTTGATTCACTAGCTGGTCTTCAAGTTGACTTTTCCAGCAGTGATCTTCCTTGCCCATGTTGTGAACTTTGATCAAAAGGAAGTCCTCTGGAATTCTCACTAGATGTCTCTCTGCCAAGTCAAACCAAGCTGGGTGCGTACACAATTGGGCAAACGAAATGGCACCAAAAATAATTAGAATGATGCCTGAATCAGTTGTAGAAAAGTCTTTATATACAAAAATGAAAATAGAGAAAAACAATCACCAATCGTCTTCTTCCCAAACCCTGTTCCTATCAAGCTGGCAACGGAATGGAAATTCATGGAAACCAGATGTGATGTCACTCAGATTGGAGTTTTATGTTTGTGATGATTCAAAATGTCTTTGTTTCATTTCACACCAAAGCTTTATGGAAACTGCCAAAGAATTGTTTTTGAGTGTGCTGGGTAAAGCTGGCGACAGCAGTAAGACATCCGTACTTTGGACTGGCTTTTTCATCTGAGCTGGGTCTCAACTAGTTTTATCTGCAAAATCACTTCTTGTCTGTCTTTAACTCTGATTGGCTGTTTCGAGACTTTGTCTGCAAAATCAGTTCTCATCTGTCTTTAATTCTTTTTGGTCGGTCAGCAGCAGGCTACTGTACATCTGCAGTCAAATCAGTAGCAGGCTTCTCTATGGTTTGCACCCAATGGCATGGCAAATATTTCTGTCCTTGTACTTCTTTAGTCAGGAACTCTTTTGGAGGTGGCCGGCCCTATGGTGGGTGCCCAGTGTCTTGGCACCTATCTTTGTTACATCCCTGAGCCGACAGCCAACTGGACTCTGCTTGTGGCTCTCTTGGGGCTTTGTATTTATGCTTGTCCCTGCTTTACTGGTGCAGCACTTGATGGACACAGGGTGTGTATGTAAATCTACTTTCTGGCCCTTGCAGCCAATGAAATCATTCTTGTCCCCAGCTTTTGGGGCGGAGTTACTTCTTTCTATAACAATATTTTTATGACGTATCTTCTTTCTGTCTGTTTAACCAGTGAGAACATTTTCTCTTAACCTATTTTGGGCGAAACTTTTACGCCACTAATTCCTTCCTCAGGGAAATTTCAATTTAGTTAATTCTCATAACCATCAACCTAACCTTTGCACTTGTCAGAGAAGCTGGGATATGCAAAATCTCCTTTCTCTGCATTTGTGACAATCTACAGCCATGTTTTGGTTATATTTCGCACAAGTTTGTTTTAAAAAAAAAAAATACCAAAAAAATAAAATTTTCATTTTTATCAGCTGTGTCAGCAAAAACGACAATTGAACTTCTCTTAGTTATGCTTCTGCTTGTCAATAATGGCTGACTGATGCACTGACCTTGTCTGACCCGGCTAGTTAGATTTTGTGCAAAACAAACGCACCTGCACACCCGCAATCTTTTAATTCATACTTATTTTCAGCTTCCCTGTGGTTTTTAAAAATTTTTTTCCTCTTTCTAAATTGGAATAGAACAAATCTCTCCAGCTGGTTCTTTTTGATAAAGACTAATATAATTATTCCGTCCAGCCATGCTAAATATAGTGTTACACCCAATAGTAGATAGATCTATGTTTCTGTTGCTGTTGTTTTAGACTGCATATCAATATAAATATTTTGCCATCATTTTTTATGGTATGGGCCCACTCGTATAAAAAGATTATTTAATTTTTTCATACACGTGGATGGTAAATTGAAATAAGCAGTCATCAGAAAATAATTGTTGGGACATAGAAGTGTTAGATATTTGTTGGTATGAAATTTTTGATAATGATTTGTATTTGTGCTTATTAATGCAGGTGTTTTGAAATTTGAATAAAATGTGTTTTTGTTGAAAAATGTCAGCCGGGTGTGGATGAGGAAAACGTTCAGATTTGTGTTTTTTTTTCTATTTATATGCCAGCTTGTGCACATTCTTGACGACTGTGTGTTGTGGTGCAGTGGATATCGGCTAGGAAAGAGAAATCGGAGAGCTGAGTTCAAATTCCAGTTGAATGCCCTGCATTCACTTACATGCTAATACTCTTGGGAAAGGTATTAATCCATCCCTCCCCTCCAGTTATGGGTTAAATAACAGGACAGATTGGGTTCTATAGCCTTGGCTGGCAACCAGTCTACTGCAACAGGTATTAGCAGCCTGTTGCGGGATAATTAAAATGCCTGAGGTCTATACAGGGTAGGACTTTAGGACCTTGCCCTTAAACAAATCCCAACAAATCTTTATTCATTGCTTGAGAGGAAGCTGGCTCAACCCGATGGGTTGAATGCTGAAACAGATACAGGGTACAGGCCAGCTTGTGCCCCAGATAAGTTTGTACTGGAAGATGGCTGTTGGTGGGACGAAAGTGACATTAAGCTGACAGTTACAAATCTTTGGTAGTAATTTTAATTTTGATTAAGAGGGTCTGATCACAATAGCCAAAAAAAGAATAGTTTAAATTGGGTCTCCTTAATGTGGGAGTGATGCTGATAACTCAGACCAAGAACTTTTCCTTTGCTCCACTGTAATGTCACTACTTTCTTTGAAAAAAGGAAATAAAATGTATTATATATTTTATTTTCATATGGGTCAAGTCCTGTTGTTTTCGGACAAAGGCGTTAGTTGCAGATTGTATTGTGGTTGCTGGCGAGACAAAAGATGAGAAAGAAAAGATTATGAAATTGATTTATATGGAAGTTAGGTTGAGTGTTCCCTGACATAGAAAAATTTGTCCCCAGTGAAAGTTGGATCAGGTGGTATTCTTCTTTAAAATTAAAGTGTTTATATGAAACTGATTTGCGTGAAGAAGTCAGGTTGAATGGTCCCCAACAAAAAATGATTTATGGAATTTGAGTTGAGAAGTTTAATCCTCACCTCAGAAAATTTGAGTATCACTGTTATCAATTGTTATAAGAAACCCCAAATGGGTAGCAGTCTTTGTCACTGATTTTGTTCCAGCAGTTTAATTTGCGTCTTTGTTTTAGAAACATTCGTCAAGTCATCATTGATCCAGACAACATGGTGCCCGAACAGTGTTTTTCCAGGAGAAAAGACACCCAAGACATGGGTATATAACAGGAGTGAATAGAATCATGCAATTCTAATATTAAAAATGTGAAAGCAAGTATTTTCTGTCTGAATTTCTGATGTGAATTATCATTATTTACACTTGGGCTGTTGCCAACAGGTATTTTCGAACTTGACAATTTCACGAAAACCCTTATATCTTCTAATCTACTGCCAGAAATTAATTAAATTTGATCTCTTTATAGATTTTTAGTCAAAAAATCCAAACATCTTTTAAAAATTTTACAGGGAGTATCCAAAAAGTATATATCAGTTTTCTGGTGGGAAAAAAAAAAAAAAAAAAAAATGAAATTTTAGGTGGCTGACCACATGGAAAAATTGAGAAATGTCATTTTTACCCCTCAAAAGTAGCAAAAGGTTGCTTCTCCCTTTAGCTATGGGTTAAATAAGACAGATTGGGTTCTATAACCTTGGTTGGCAACCAGTCTACTACAGGAAATATTGACAACCTAATGTGGGAAAATCTTCTCAGTCAGTCATGTATCTTTTGTGATATGATTACCCAAGTGTGTATCATATATGGCACTTTACTAATTGACTATTGCAATTAGTCTATTGATAAAAATATAGTTATTTCAAGTACTTTTTTTTTTTTTTTTTTTTTTTTATAATCTTGAATGATTTATCTTGCACTCTGCTTAGAAAATAGTAATTATAAATTTAGATCTTTGTTTCTTTCTCTTCAAGATTTTAAAATCTTGATCAGGGAAATATTGATGCAATATGGCAAAATTGCTTTTGGAGTAGAGTTAGGCTAACCACCCCCTCTTTTGGCAATTTTTTAAAAACACCAATAAAAATTGAAATCATGTTAAAACTTAGAGAATAAATTTCCCAAATATTATTTGGGAAATTTATGAAATGTTTTCCCAATGTTTTGTTCTCTATGGACTTCATCACCTTTAACAGAATAAAGCAATGTTAGATCTTGATTGTGAAATCATGAATCAGAATTTTTGAGAAAAAACTATTAAGAGGTCTAGAATTGGTAACTTTGAGAGGCAGTTAATAAAATTTGTTGGGATTTATTCTCCCAAATACTCCAGTTTTCAAATGTACCACCTTTAGCTATTTTCAGGAGTTGAAGATGATATGGTTCCATTTTTCTGTGTAGTTGGACATCTAAAAACTTTTTTTTTCACCAGAAAACTAACATCTACATTTTGGTTATTCTATGTAAAATTCTAATGGGATATTTAGATTTCTTGACTAAAAATCTATAACTCTTCATTATTTGCTGGCCAGTGGATCAGAAGATAAAAGGATTTTGAGAGATTGAGTTTGAAAATGAAAATGTCCATTGATGGAAAGTGCCGATTCAGCAAAATTTCAACTTGCAGTATCTTGAATGGTTAAGAACTTATGATCTGGAATTCAATTGAAAGCATTGATAGCATCTACTCTGAATACATCATAAAAATTCAGGATAGGGAATTAGTAAATATTAAACACTTCAAATATCTCAGTGTATAGATCAGTTATAACAAATTTAGCATAAGGGATAGAGAAATTGAACATAGAATAAGCTGTGCTAGAAGTTGTTTCACCCCACACGACTAGTTGCTACAGAACCAAAACGTTGACCTCAAAACTAGGGTAACATTCTTAAATGGTCTCATCATATTGAGCCTTTCATATGCATGGCACAAAACTTGTTCAGAATTATCTAAACTTTCATCCATATACCACCACTTTCCCTTCTCAATGGTTAAGTGTCTTTAAGCAAATGAAGACTTAGTAAGGACCATTCTTCTTGGAACATTGTGTACTTGTGTGACAGAATCACAAAGTTCAGTGCCAAATAACACAAACATTACTTGAGGGCTTTCAACGACCGCAACAACTAAAATGGATAGCACATCTAACTTGTGAAAAATGACATAATGGTGATATTTCACACTAATTCAATCAAAAGGTTAGGAAAGATCTTCATCAGTATTGAAAAGAGCAGTAACAATTATTGGACTTCAGAAATCTATTTTCTGAAAAAAATGTTTTAAGAATAATTTTATGAATTTCAATTTAAAGTAGCATTGACTGCTTTGTTAATAGATACAAAATGTTCTCTTATAAGGAAATGGCTAATTAGCAATGAGAACAGATATGGCACTTTGATCATGTAGAAAAGAAACCAGATGAAAAAGAAACCAACTAGATGACCAGGGAGTAAAAAGCACAAATCCTAGCACTGGCTGATATTACTAATAAATGGGTAATATTACCAATATTCAAACTTAATACATGAATTTCTATTCTCAAAATTTAATTAGAGGAATCTGCTTATTATAATCACATTTGGAACAGGGTCTTTTCAATGAATAACTGGCAAATGACAATGTGAATTGTGCACAGAACCAACTCTTATTTTTCACATAGCGGTCAGTTTTGTCTGGTTTCTTTTCTACATGATTGTTTTTTTTACGTTTAAAGCACTCTTTCCTTTGCCGGCATTAAAAAGATACTTTTATTTAATATAGCCAATCTAAATCTTAAATTTTCACAATTAACTCTGATGTTGCACGTCAGAAATATACTTTTTGAATCGTAATTAAAAAAATACTTGAAGATAGCTAGCTTCAAAATAAGTAAAAAGCAATATTAGCAATCTGGTCTCTTCTTCACATTAAAATATTGTTATAACATGTGACTTGTTCACATAGGCTTTGAGTAATAATGCCTTCTGTTACCATAATGAGGTGTGTGTGTGTGTGTATATATATATATATATATATATATATATATATATAAAAATTTTTTTTTCTTAATAGAATAAATCTATAAATGATATATTTTAATAGTGGTCTATTGAAATGACATTTACTTTGTCAAAAGTATTTACTTTGATGATATAAAGGGTAGCAGTTGTTTGGTGTCTCAAGTTGTCATGCGAATGAAAACTTGAGATTTTACTAAAGAAATTTAGGATAAGTTTATTTCACTTTCAGCAATTGGTGTGTTTGAACAGGTGAACAATGGAAACTAGAAGGACACTTGTACTCAACATCAGAAAGAGATGGTTGAGATTTCTGGGCCACATAACGAGGAAAAAGGCTTTAGGAAATTTGACACTCACATAACATTAAAAGATAAGAAAGCAGCGTATAGTCTACCTAACAAGTAATGTCACTATGATGCAGGGGGCTTACAAGGAGTGAAAGAATGAGAAGACTGAGAACTGGAAGGAGTGAGGAAAAGACAAAAAAGTGATTGACATTGCATTTGCATTTTTAAAGATTTTAGTTATGGCAACTGTTCTGATGAGCAAAATGCCTCGATTACATGAATTTATGTGTACTACTAGATTGGTAACTGTCTCACCATGAACTAGCTAAGTGCAACTGCCGCTTTTACTCTAAAAGTTTCTTTTCTTGCACTTCCCACCTTAGAAACTCTGGGTTTCTTGTTTTCCTGTTAACTAAAATCTTTAAAATGTAAATGTGACATCAATTGCCATCTTCCATTATCATAAAACATGTTTGCCATCTTCCACATGCTTGGGAAAATTTATCTTTCAAGTAACAGTTAAGTAATTTTTCTAGAATTGGATAATTCTGGGTTGATATTATGGCCAACCACTAGATTTTATCTGGGCCAGTGGCATTTTTGAGGTGGATATTTTTAATAAGTCTGGAAACTGTTTTTTTTTTTTCTTTTTTTTACTGAAATGAGTATGTGACTGAGATTGTGCTCAGTAAGATGTGGGATGTTGGGGAGAAGATGACCTTTGTCATCTAATGCTGAGTTTGAGGCAAAGATTGAGTTGAAAAGCTTTGCCTTGTCTGCTGAGGATGATATAACCTCAGGGCCATTTATAATAGCGGAACATAGTCGCTTTGCCTCTGTTCATAATTTGGGTGGTGATCGTCTAGATTTCGCAAGATCCAATTTGTTTCTTTTCAACCTTGGCTGCACTTTGCATTTTGCAGAACTCTCTTCAATGATTGTGGGTAGTTCTGAAAGAAGTAAGGGCCAGACTACACTGTTCCTTGCAATAGATTTGATGTAGTGGTTCTGGTGAACCAGAACTGACTGTTCGGTTTTTGCTGAATTTTTTTAATTTTTTTATATAAAACACTTCATTCAGAGATTAGGGCAGCACCTTGGGAGAAGGTTGTGAGAAGTGTTTCTGTCATATGGGGTTGAAAGCTGTTTCCATTTGCCTTCTCATAGTGAAAAACTGTTCTATGAAATGGTAAATTAAGGGATATCATTGGTTTGGAGTCAATCTATAATTTGTCAGTGCAGGGTGTTAGAAAAAGGTCAAGGAGGTTCTCCTGCTATCTCATTGCATCCTGGACTCTGGTGGGTTCTTTAGTGATCTGGGTCAGATCATAAGCAATAGAGAAGACACTGCAATATCTGCCTTCCTCATCGGTTTTGTTAGATTGGAGTAACAAATCCATGTGAAAGTTGACCAAGAGAAATTCGATGAAGATATTGTCAATCCTCTCTGATACTCAGTTAAAAATTACTGACCCTTCATCCTGGGGATGACACAGAGCAAAGACAAATGTGGTACTATGGATAAGTGGAAACACATATACAGGAGATTAGGGTTCTCATTTTTGTGTCCCTGCTATAGGGAAACCTGCCCATGATGTCGATACCAAGTCCATGACTAGTGATTTTGGTGGTTGTGTTTTATCATAATGTGTGAGTCGCTCCAGATTGTGAGCTCTGCAACAGGGTTGAGACATTGGTACCTGTTTCAGACAAACACAGGTGATCAGGTTTAGACTGAAGGAAGAGTTCCATTTCTGGACCCTTTAAGTTGGTGTAGGAGATGGTATACCTAGGGTTTACTTTTTTTCTGGTTGGGTTTGCTAGTTTTGTTTGTTTTTAATTTGGTTCTTTTCATGTTTGTTTTGGAGATGCACCCATAAATAACTGGGGTTGCTCATCCGGAATTACTCTCATAACATTACCTATGATGGCATAGAGATGACCCACCAAAGACTACGATACAATCACAAAATGGTAATACTGTAGACATAATATACACCTGCTGATAGGATAGCTTCCTTCAAAGGTTCAGATCTCTGACTATCAGGTAGATAATGCCAAAACCCAGAAAATGTTTTTCTTAATGAAAAGATAAAGAACTTTAGTTAGATTCATGCATGATACTCTGAGTGTATCTACCTCGTTCACTCTAAAGGTCAGAGCAACGGTATTCCTCCATGGGGCTGAAACATTGCACTTGCTAGAGACTAGCGGTATCACGGCAAGCTTGTTCGTATACATGAAGACTAAGAGACCCATTAGGAGAAGTAGGGGAGGGTTGACAAAGGCTGTTTGGTGTTTTTTAGTTGCCTTTTTATCACAATACAGCTATTAATTTATGGCAGAGAGTAAGCGGCATAGATCAGAATAGTGGTTAGGATCTCAGGGAGATGCAGTATGACACTGAGAATGTTTGTGCTATGAATGTTGGGTTTATAGGTTAGATTTGATCTGTTTAGTTTTTATAGCTTAATCTGTTAAAAAAACTGGCACCTACAACTCAGTTTCTTTGAGACAAAAGGGAACGTGTTCAAATCTCATCAATGGCTTAGTGATTAATGCTGCTCAATGCAATCTACTCATTGTTAGAAATTAAGTCTGAGTTGTAATATAAGCAATTAAAAAATTTTTTTAATTTACTGTTATTCACCTTGTATATTTTATGAAATTTATATTGGGATCTCGTGGCAAGACAAGGTGCCCAACACTGATGTCCTGTCTCGAGTCTGTCTGCCTATCATATTCAAACTCCTTAAACAGTGTAGACTCCTGGCTAAGCCATGTCCACCGCATGCCAGATGGTTGCATTCCAAAAGACCTCCTGTATGGAGAGCTGGCTTCTGGAAGAAGACCCACGGGGTGGCCATAACTGTGATATCATGACATCATAAAACGCTATATGGAAGCTTTTGGGCATCAACATAGCAGTCAACTGGTTCAAATGAAGAGGAACCCTGGCCTAACAGCTTAAATCAAGGGAAGAGCAACTAACACAAGTTGCCATTGAGAGGCAAGTTCGCACGAAGCAAATATAAAACAGAAAAAGAAACTTTATTTTGGAAGATATTTTCCATTTATTTTTTCTTAGGGCAGTAGTTCCCAAACAGTTTAGTACAACTCATATGCAGCAACAGGTTGAAGATTTAGAAACAGTTTAAAAAAAATTCATATGCTAAAAATAAGTGTGGTTTCAAAATTTAAGATATTATGGATTACTTGTAATTCTATGCATGAGTCCAAGTATAAATAGTTGACTGATTTTATCATTGTGATATTTTTGCATTATATCAAGTATTAAGAATATAGTAACTAAGGTTTGCAAATTGGAGGAGAGAGTTATCAGTCATAATATTCTTTTAATCTACAGTTATCTCCCTTTAAGCTTTTTTTCATGTTTAAATGTACTTTTTATTACGTGAAATTTTCACTTTGATAATGTGGCCCAGAAAAAATGTTTGAACCCACTGTCTTAGATAGAAATTAGTTTGTCTTATCTGTCAAAATAAAATTATATACAGACATTAAATTTAAGCATGAACTGTTTGGTTATTAATTTTTTTTTTTTTTTTTTTAAATGTGAAATAACTGAACATATTTTCAATGTTTGAAGTCTGTCAGTTTTTTTTAAAAATATGAATTAGGTTGATAAAAATCAGTTATTTAAAAATAAAATATTTTAGTTATCTGTTGGAATAAATGTCAGATTCCAAATTGTAATAAACTCTATGCATGTTTCCCCTCCTCCCTAAAACAACAATTTATGAAAGATGCAATATGATTTGTATGTTTTTTGTTAATTTAATTTTTTTTTATTGTTTTTATTTTATTTTATTTTTTTTTTAATTTGAAGTGGGGAAAACCCATGTGTTATTTGTAATGATAATTTTTTTATAACATTTGTAATTTTCAGATTGATATAATAAAGGTTTTTTTTTTTTAATATAAAAAATATGAAATTTTAAGGATTCTTTTTTTTTTTTTTTAATAGAATCAATTTTGTTTCATCTGAAATTTTTTTTTTTTTTTACACTGGGTAGTAAATAAGAGCAAAACTTTATATCCTGCTCACTCTTGGGAAATAAGGTTTTTAATACCTTTTTGCATTTACATATAAAGAAAACTAGTAAACTTAAATCCACAAAAGTTTCATCTATCCTAGTGGCACGTCTATCAACTTATCAGATTGCATGACTATTGGATGTTGAAAAAGTAAAATGCAAAATAAATTTTGGAACACAAGTCCAATTTTTTTCTAAGTAAATGTTTATTTGTTATTAATAATAATAATGAGATATACTGCTTGGTTCTGTGCAGATTCCCACACAGACCTCTACTGACCAGCAGATTTGGGCCTGCAAGTAAAACTGGACACTCTTTTAAATGCTACAACTGTCCCTGTCTCTGCCATTTGCGGTCACTTGGAAAGGGTGTGTGTCCTAACAGGTTGGTGCTCGATCCTAGTTCTGCACGAATTGAGTCTGTGTTTCCTCTTCTGTTCTCTGGAAATTCACCATTTTGCTTGCTTTTACAGACACATACACACACACACACACCACACTTTTTCAATTGTATCAAACAGTGTTTCCCTATCGTTTTTTGTTTTTCCAACCAGTGCCCTTTTGGGTGCACATGTTTTTTTCTTTGGCTCCACCTGTCAAAATAAGTTTGTCATATAATGAATTCATCTTTCACAGATAAAACTTAGGTATTAGTGCAAAAATAATTTTAATATTGTTTTCATTTTTATTATAGATGCCAATGATTAATTAATAAAGTAAAAAAAAAAAAAAATGACAGCTTATTTCAATGTTTCATTGTGATGGTTGACTTTGGTGCTTATTAACTAAAGCTTTAGGTTCTATGCTGCTTTGAAGTAATTGTAGATTTTGTATTTTGCAGGTGGCTTATTTGTTTAGTAAGAACCTGTGTAATTGTTGAAACTGCATTTAGCTATATAGAAAGTTGGAAAAGTAATGAAGAAAATTGCTGAAGATAGCTACCCACAGCTTTAAATACTTTCAGAAACGTCCTTTTGTAATCAGTATTGAATAATTTTTTATAATTAAGAAAAAAAAATTAATAAATGTCCCCTGCCCCCTTTCAACATGAGAGCCCACAAGAAGGTGCTAGTGCTCACATAAGAAAACACTGAAATTGTATTTTGTAAACACTGAAATTACTAATCATGTTTGTAACCTGATTAGCATAAAATCAATTACCAAGGAAAAAAACTTTAAAGACTGAAATATCTGTACAAAAATTGACAAAGTTGTGTATATAAAATTTGTTTAATCTGCTTTGCTAAAATGTGAGGGGTTACAGCAATTTTTTTTTTTCCTTAAGAAAATTAATATCTGTTCTTTCCACCACCTAAAGTCAAAACTGATAGATCATTTCACTAATAATATAGGTTTATGTATCTCTTATTTATTCCTATTTTATATAAAAGTTTACCCTTGACTGATCAAGAACTGTATAATATGCATTAAATTTAGTTTCTGAAATCTGGTTTTCTAACGGCTGTTTTTCTAAAACTCAATGTATATAATGTTTATATACATACATTATTTATGTTCCAAAGGTTATAACTGGGGTGATGGTGGAGACTAGCTCCTACTGTCTATAAAATGCTTCCTTGGCATGTCTCAAATAGCTTCTGACAAGTCCATCTCCAAGAATGGGTGAAAGTAGAAAACTGGTGCCTCATAATCATCTACTTTGGTTAGATTTAAACATAAATTGCCTCCCATCAGAATGGATGACACTAGACTCTTAGGGTGCAACACACTTTGCCTTCTTGGCTTTACTCTCTTAAATGATCTCAAATGGAATGACTGCATCTACTGCTAGGAAGGTTGGGTCATTGTATCGGGCCAGGAAGATTTTCTCATCAGAATCCATTGTGCACATTTATAAATCTACCATTCGTCAGTGAGTTGAATACCAGTTGGGTGCTCCTGCTATTCATCTTGAGGTTCTCAACAAAATCCAAATGAGGATCTGCAATATAATCAATCCTGACTTAGCAGCTCGTCATTTTCTCACCGACATAATGTGGCTTCTCTCTGTCTTTTCTACAAGTATTTTTTGAAAGCTCCAATCTCCAAAAGTTTAAATGCTACGTCAATTGCCATCTTCTATCTGCTTGATACTTATCCATCTCTTATCTTTACTTTGACTTCCCCTGTACGTTGTTTTTTTCTCCCACTGTAATCCCCTATGCACCAGTTTCAGTCCTGCCTTGCTTGGAGTGAAATGATTAAAAAAAAAAAAAAAATGGAACTTGATGATATTTAGGGAAATGAAAATCCTGATTTGAATCTTCCAGTGCGTTGTGGTGCAATGGATATCAATTCGGGATGACAAATTAGGGAGCCGAGTTTGAATTCCGGTTGAATTCCTTGCATTCACTCATGCACAAATACCCCTGGAAAAGGTATTAATCCATCTCTTCCCTCCAGTTATGGGTTAAATAATAGGACAGAATGGGTTCTATAGCCTTGGTTGGCAACCAGTCTACCTCAGAAAGTAATGGCAACCTATTGTAGGAAAATCTTCTGCCCATTCAGTCATGTCTCTTTCGAGACATGATCACCCAAATGTGTATCATGTATGGTACTTAAATGACTGACTGATATTGAAATATGGAAAATTTGCCTTTAAAAAACAAAATCTTTATATTTATTCATGTTGGAATAAAATTTATAAAATAACATATGAATGAGTATATTAAAGTAACACCCCATGACAAATGTTCAGTACCAAACAAGCAGAGCATTATATTTCTTGCTGTAATAAGTTCTAAGTACACATATCAGTAAAAGGTCATGACTGAACACAATAGTGAGTATCAAACTAACACTTGTGGGTGATCAGATGAACACTGAAGTGTGTGCATATATGAAATATATAGGGTTGGCATGGATAGAATAAAATTCTGATATCCAAAAAAAAAAAACCACTATTCTTAAGAGTGCTCAATACAGAGTAGAGCAAATAATACCTATTTAGAATTTTGTCTTGTCAAGTGATGGTGCTGATTACAAGATGAAGAGTTGTAAATGGTTCAAAACTAGCTAAACCCCTTCAGTAGGGAAGTCATTGTTATGTAGTCTGTGATGATCAATTAAAATACAAGTAAATGCTAATTTGAAAACTATGACAACATACCCTAAAAACAATTTATTGGTGGATTAATGTAGAGAAGTTTATCACTTAATTGAGTAGAGCCATGCCAACTTCAAAATTTCCTGAAGGCACCATTATGATGTATTCATTTCTCAGGGCTTTTTTTCAACCAGTATTCTATATAATTTCAGTGCCTATGACTGCATTGATACTGATAGTATTGGTTTGTATAGAGATGATGGCTTACTAATAGTTAAGGAATCTACAAAAATTAAGTAGACCATATTAGTAAAATGATCTACAGAGAACTAAAAAGTTTAGGTCTTAGTCAAAATAACTACCAACATTAAACAAAGACTTTTTTGAAGTCAGAGGCTGGAAGGAACTCTGAAAGCTATAGCTAAAAAAAAAAAAGCAAAACAAACCCCATTAAAGCCAAAAATGAAATAAAAATAAGACAAACTTTTATTAAAAAACACAAAAAAAACATTCTACTATACAAAAGTTTAATTTTTTTTTTTTTTTTTTTTTTACTATCAAGTAATTATTTTTCTTGTGTAAGAAACATTTTGCATTTAACACATAAAAGAAAACGATTAAATTCTGTTAAGATTTTAGGTGGACTATTTATAATAAATACCTTCTACTTCATTTTAACTGACTTAAGCCTCTGCAAATATATAGATGAAATATAGATAAATTTATCAGACGTATTGACATTTTAAATATTTCAAGAATGCTTTTTAATTTTTCTTTTTAAAATGACTGGAACTTATTACAAAGATTTTACATGATTTTTTATAATTAATGACTTAAAAATGTCAGTTAATTTTAATTTGAACATTTAGCAAGATGTCTTTCAGCCTGCTTTTTTATATATATTTTTGTTGTTTTTGTCATCTTGTCACTCCTCTTGTGTCCTGTCATTCCTCAACCATTGTACAACAATAGTAATAATAATAGATTGGATAGTGGATTTAGTTGTTTATAGATCTCTATTTCCAATTCTGTTTTTTGTATCTTTTAAAATACTGCTCATGCTGAAAAGAAAAAAAAAACATGGCTAAAGTATTTGGAAATTTGAGATCAGGTGAATAACATTGTCTTTTGTTTTTTATGTTCCTATCAATATTCTCTTGGTCCAGTGCAAATTGCTGAGCAAGCTTTGAATCCCTGTCCTCCTGTTTGATTTTGGCCGAAATTCTCTACCTCTTGGCATTTGTATGTCTTGACACTTGCACATTTGATTCGAAAGTTTCTTGTGAAAAAAAAAAAAATGCTTTGACAATGCTTAAAAAAAAAAGCATGTAAAGAATGCTATTTTAATTCTAAAATTTTTTTTTATATTTTGATATTTTTTCAGGTGTTTTAATTTCAAGTTTTCTCTTCTGAATTTTTATGAATGCATTTTTCTTTTTTCACTTTTTTTTTTATACAAGGGAAAAAATTATATCAGATAAAATTCAAGTTAAAGCTTTGAAATTATAATAATCTGTACTTTAATTTAGCAAATCTGTCTTTGAAAGATATATAAGAAAACTCAACATGTAATTAAATGGTTATAAATCCTGAATTTATTTTGGCACTTGTAAAAATTGCACACTGCTTTGTCAAACCCAAAAAATCAAATGTCACATTTTACACAGACTATTCAAGAAAAATTTTGCACAGAGAGGAAATAAGATTAGGTGAAGGTTGAAGGTGTATACATTTAAAGATTGCAACAACAATACAGGAAGTGTCACAAAATTAAGAACACATACATAAAATCACACATAAGAACGTATAGACTTATAATTATAACTGACCATATATGCACATTAATATACATAAAACTAAAAATAACCAAACTAAACAGAAACAAATAAAAGTTGTAAAAAGAAATAAAGAAAAAGTCTCTTATAATAAACTTCTCACAAATAATTAGCTCTCTCTCTCTCTCTCTCTATATATATATATATATATATATATATATATATATATATATATATTAGTCATCCACGTACAAGCCTGCTTCGCTGTATCACAGCTCATCAGTGTGGCTAGACACATCCACTTGCTTCTGGCCAGGATCGAAACTTGACCGATTTGGTGTCAGTCAGAGTCACTACTCCCTAAGCCATCGGCATATAGATTCAAAGAAAGGAAATTTTAACGTGTTGTATATAAGCAGTGTATACACACGCCAGTCACTGAAAGAACTCAATTCATTTCTGAAGAGTCACGCTTATAGCGGAAGTGGAAACTGTTTTTAAAATTTTCTTCTCTAGAGAGCTCAATCGTAATGAGCATAATTTATTAGTCATCCATATATATATATATATATATATATATATATATATATATATATATATAAAAAATATAAATAATAAAAATTTTAGTATTTAAATCCATCGGATAGCCATTTCTACAAGAAAATCCTCGCTTCTTCAGCAATGGTGAAACAAAAATTTTATTTACTCAAATTCAAATGTGTTAAAAGATTTTATACCGGTAGAAGTCCCCAAAAATCATTGTACACAGGAAAATAAAATGGGGTGGGATTAACAATTTTTGAATATAAGGAAGTAAGAAGGGGAAAGCAGACAGATACTTATTTCTCATATGAGAAGACATACTCCTCCCCCTATACAAGGGTCAAGAGTTTAAAAGTTAAAATTTAGCCATGTCAGAGGGATAGGAGTGGTAGAGGGAAGGAAAAGGAAAAAAGGAGGAAGGGGTGGTTGACAGGGAAGTAAGCTATGAAAACATTTTCAAATAGAAACAAAAGAAAACTACTGACATAGATGTTGAAAAAAAAAAAAATCTATTGAAAAATTTACCAAAGAGATTTTAGTTTAATGACTGGGACAAATGTCATAGAAAAATTTGGACATACAAATTTAAAAATAAATCTTAAATTTTCATAATATTTTATCTGAAGGAGGGTTTTCATTTAAATCTGATTAATATTGCATTCCAAGAAATCAATACTTGATATTTTTAGCAGCAAACATTGGGGTGGGGGCTGTGCTCAAAGCGAAGAAAGATGTATTTTACTTTTAAAAAAAAAATCTTTGTATCTGCTTATTGTCACTAATAAAAAAAATCATTTTAATATTCTTTTTTGTAAATTATAGAAAAAGAAACAAATGTTGGAAAGATTTCTCAACAAATTTTAGAAAAAAATCATTTTAATCAGATTAATTATTCATGTTTATCATTAGCAGCGGCTATTCAAGTAAATATTTGACAAAAAAGTAAAAGTATTTTTGAGAATTAATGACAGCCTCTTCTTGAGTTTGATTTAAAATGTATATTTTAGTAGAAAATCAATCACTTTGAAACGAATGTGTTTAATAAATATATGCAAAATTTGATAAAGTATGTGAAATTGGTTTTGCTTTATATTATACTTTGAAAAGCTTAAAAACAAATTAAAATTAGCTGAATGCAAAAATAAAATCGTAACTTGAAAATTTCTATTTGTAATGAAAGAATTGTATAACAAAAAAAAAAAACTTTTCTAATTAAAACTTTTAACTGAGTAACTATGACCATTGATTAACCAAAATTTTTCAATACTGCATTTATGTCGTTGAATGGATTTTCGGTAAAGACATCCTTGTGTTCAGGTTTGTAATAGTCATTTTTGTCAGTCAATTGAACCCCCCAAAATAGATTTTGTTCATTTTGACATATGTTGTAGATTTTAAGTGAAAATTTCTAATTGCAAGTTGAAATTTTGCTGAGTCAGCATTTTCACTTGATGAATATTTCTATTTTCAAACTTGATGATCTTGCAAAAATCCTTACCTTGTTGATCTACTGGTCAGAAATTAATAAAACTTGATAATCTTGTGGACTTTTAGTCAAGGATTCCAAATATTGGAGGATGTGCATTGTGGTACAGTGGATATTGGCTCGGAACGAGAAACCAGGGAGCCGAATTCGAATTCCAGTTGAATCCATTGTATTCACTTACGTGCAAATACCCTTGGGAAAGGTATTAATCTGTCTCTTCCTTCCAGTTATGGGTTAAATAGCAGGATAGATTGGGTTCTATAGCCTTGGTCAGCAACCAGTCTACCACAGAAAGCAATGGCAACCTACTGCGGGATAATCTTCTGCCCAGTCAGTCATGTCTCTTTTGAGACATGATCGCCCAAGTGTGTATCATGTATGGCACTTAACTGACTGACTGACTAAAAAGTCAATATTAGCAGTTTACTGGTAAAAAAACAAATAAGAAAAATAAAAACTTTAATTATAATTAAAAAAATCATTAAAACCTTTGAGTAACCAAAATCTTTCAATACTACATTTATATTACTGAATAGATTCTATGTAAAGACCTTATCTTGTGTTTAGATTTGTCATGCATCAACATTATTTTATAGATTTGTTGCTTAATATATAAATAAAACTTGGTCAATACAGATGTATTAAATTCCTTTATCTCTTCCAATCCTAAATGACACCAATGAAAATATTAGAAGATAATTTGTAATATAGTTGATATTTGTATGGGAATATATGTAGATACTATAAAGTGATCAAAGCCGTGATGAGATCTTTATTTCAGTGTTGAAATAAGCATTATTATTGAAATAGTATTGAAATATGCAGTATTATTTTTAAATTTGCACAAAGACTTTGCCATTCTGCATGTGCATTTGATGACTAATTTCTTTAACATAACATTTTAGAATCTCAAACTGACATGATTTCCTTTTTGTATTTTCTACTTTATTGATTTGATGTTCTGAATGTTTTTCTATCCATCCATAAATAATCAAAAAGTTAATCTTTTCAATATTTCAATTTCTTTTGTATCTATTTTTAATTGCATATGTTAATATTTATTGAGGAAAATAGATTAAACATTTGATAATTGAAGAGAATTTCTTCAGTTGGAAATCACTGTTTTACTTTAAAGTCATCTGCCATGTCTAATATGGTTTCTGTGATCATTGTCATTTACTATGCTTTCTCTTTTTCTTTACCAGAAAAGCAGTAACTTAAATATTTTGAACTACAATAAAAACTTAAGTCTCTTTTTCTTTATTGCTTGAACTCTCCCGTTGGAACAAAATGATTTGTGTTGAATCACAAATGTTCAAACTAAATAACTTTGCACAAACAATTTTAAATAAACATAATTAGAATAAGTACAATTTGGTAAGGATTTTTTTTTTTTCTCATGATAAAATCTTGGCTCATGGGAGTTAAAAACTGCTACAAAGCATTTTTGTCTTGGTCTGCATTGGTACCCACTTACTCATCATCAAATGGTCAAGAGTCTTTTTGAGGTTAATATTTAGTTTTGGGGAGGTTGATTAGGGAGCAAGTTAATCAAGCTAAAAAAAACAAAC
This sequence comes from Ascarosepion bandense, assembly GCA_037127315.1. NCBI lineage: Eukaryota > Metazoa > Mollusca > Cephalopoda > Sepiida > Sepiidae > Ascarosepion > Ascarosepion bandense. The sequence continues at coordinate 3,539,111 of JBBBDQ010001960.1, forward strand.
ACATTTCTGATTATCAGACAAACCACATTTTGTCTTTGGTAGCAAGCACATTAAAAAAGTCTTTTTGAAGTTAGTAAATTACAACAAATGTAAGACCATGCAAAATGTTGACCATTTGTCAAATAATGAGGTACCCACATTATATCGTTCAGACTGTTGTCATCTTTATTGCCATGTTTACGACGTTTTGGCCGTTGTATGCTTCGGCCTTCTTCAGGTGCTAGGTATTTCGAACCAAACTTTTTATTTCAATCACTAGGACATATCATTCACATTCTATGTGTGATGCCACTTTTAGTAGGCATGTAGTTATCTCCCTTTAACTCTCTCAATTATTTGTTCACCACTGCTGTAACCTGGTATTGAACTCGTAACTTTTGGCCAAGTCACTGGAAATAACCAATGTCTATAACCACTGAAAGACATGGCCTAGTGGAGATATATATGTGTGTGTGAGAACCTTTTTCTAGGAGTTGACGAGTCAGGTTTTTTTTTTTCTTTTTTTTTAAAGAAAAAATCCAATTTGGTCATCCTTATTCCAGTTAACCCTTTTATTAAATATTAAGGCTATTTTTTTCCTCTCTCATAGTAATTATTCCTTATTATTTGAAACATTTCCAGCCAACTCTTTTTATTTCAACCACCCTGTCTACTTAGAATAAAACTCTATTTACACACATACAACTATATAAATTTTGCTTTATGGTAGATGTGTATTTCTTGCCAATGCCAGTTGTGGTGTTTAAATATAAACAAATCTTGACTGTTAATTTGCAACATAGACTAGCATTCCTCATTTGGAAGATTAACACAAAATTCATCTTCCGACCCTCATTCCTCAGCATTTTGAGTTGGGCCAGCCTAATTTAACAGTACATGTTTATGTTACTTGTTTTTCCTTTCTAAAATGTCATAGGTTAGATTACATAGCTTTTGATCAAGTTGTCACAAAAATATTTAATAACATCATACGGATAAACCAGGTTGTGTGATCATCAGATTATTTTTCATTTTTGAAGTCTGGTGTGTTAGGAGATTCAACCAGTATGATATCTCAACTGAGAGGTGTCACCTGCAATTAGTGTAGGAGTTAGAGTGGGTGTTATCAGCCATGTGCTATGATTTTTACCTTCATTTATTGGGTCCTGGGTATGACTGTAAACTGCATCTGGCAGCAAAGCCTCTGATTGGGAGGTTGTGAGAAGCATGGAACCACCTCTTAATTGCTGTTGTTCCCAGGTCCACCCTGACCCAGAATGGTAGCACCTGTTAGGGTCCCAGCTATGGGCAAATAGTCAAAACACTATGAAAGTATAAAAATACTTTTATAGAAATATATACATAAAATACTCTTATAGAAAAATATACATTTTTGAAGGAAAAAAAATATGACTAGCAATACATTTTGAAATACAAAACTAAAAGACATCTTCAGTTTCTAAAATAGAAATAAAAAAAAATTCATCAAAATCTGATTAAATCAACCTTCTCACTATAACTGAACATTAAAGAAATACCTTAAAACACTACCTTTTTGGCATTAAATACAGAAGTTGATATGCTGTTAAACAAAACTCAATTAATTTAAGAAACCCATTTTCTACTAGTCTGTAATATTGCTGTTAGTTGCTATTGAGGGTAAAGACTGAACGTATATTGTTTTGTAAGCTATGGTGGGGGGGCTGTATAAGAATTTAAATAAAGGAGCAGGCAGGTGAATAATAGTTGCGTGGTATAAGGATTTTAAACCAGTGAAAGTGACTTGACAAGAAGTCTTTGATTTTGCTAATGCAGGGACAACAGCTGGTGTGCAGCTGCTTTTGCCCTTAAAAAAAGTCGTCTATTGTAATTTCTATAATATTTCTATATGGCTTAAATCCATCATCTGTAATTTCAATTAAGCTCTTTATATATATATATATATATATATATATATATATATATATATATAATTATAGTAATTTCAATTAAGCTCTCTATCTGTACATATAGTTAAGCAAACACAAGTTTTGTTTTTGTGTTCTACATTTTAATATTCATCAGTTGCTTTATCACATGTGACACATATCTGCCCAATGAAACCATATCTCAATCAACATGCTGTCTCTTGGATTTTTAAATCATTCATCTTTGAAGAATCTCTGAAGAAGCATGTTATAAGTGAAACATATTAGTTAAAGACACTTATTTCCTACTTGTTTATTTATTCTCTCTCTCTCTCTCTCTATATATATATATATATATATATTTTTTTTTTTTTTTTTTTTTTTTTTATTTATTTCATTTTATTTTTTGCTACTCCGAGTTGTTCCAAAAGTAATGCTGCTTTTATTACCATAATCCTTTGTGTATATTGATTGCTAGGGATTATAAGACTTGGTTAAAAAAAAAAAAAGTGAAGAAATTCTGTGGGGGTGGAGGAAGAAAAAAAATTATTTTCGTGTATAAAATGTGCCTGGTTTTAGAGAAGGAAAAAATGAGCAAGACTTGGGGAAAAGAAAATGTTAAAAAAGACCTTTTTGTTTACTTTTGTGATTTGTAAGCATTATGATAATGATTCTGCGTTGTTTGATTTTGTCAACTTCGTCTGTGAAGAAAGCATCTATACCCATCAATGAGAACAACAAATACAAGTATATTTCTGAACTAGTTAACCACCAGCGGCTATACAAGGTGTGAGAGGTAAATTGTTGCATTTTATATTTTTAACTTTGCGCATTGTATATTTTTAACTTTGCGCATTGTATTTTATTTTCAACAGTATAGTAGGATGAGCTGGGCACTGTCTAGGAGAAAAAGAGCACTATGATGTAATTTCCTCTGCTAGAGATTTGGAAACAGCATGCAGTACTGCTTGGCATTTGCTCTGGAAGTGCCAATACACATCTAAACTTATTTATAAATGGAACTTTGTGTCCGTTACCTATAGACTCTGAAACGGCTTAACTGATTTTCTTGAAAATTTACACAGTTGTACTATAAGTGCCTGCGAGTGTTCTTAGCAAGTTTTTGTGATGAGGTACCCTCGATAAATATCAAATTGATAATCGTAAAAATCGGGTTATAGAAAAAAGTGGGCCGATTTTAATAAAATTTGATACTCATTCAGAAGTTTCAAGGTTGCAGTTCTTACAATAGTGCAGAAAATCTATTTATATCTCTCTCTCTCTCTCTCTCTATCTATCTATCTATATATATATATATATAAAGCAAGATGTTTGTGTGTGTCTGTTTATCTGTCTGTATGTCCTTTATACAAATCCACAATTTTTATCCGATTTTCACCAAACTTCACACAAATATTCTTTAGGTTGAGTCTGAGCTCCAGGACCATGGATTAGTTTTAAAGCTTTCATTACACCCGAGCAATGCCAGGCTATACTGCTAGTGTATCAGTATTTGGATGTCAATCTGAAAAGAGTGCAGGAAATTTGGAAAGAGATGATATATCCAGTATACAATATGGTGTTTGAAATGATCATTAGTGATGGTGACATTATGTCTCATTCAACTTCCCACAGTCTCACTCAACATGGAGGCCTACATCCAGTGCCTTGAGAAAATAGTTCTGCCCTGGATCGGTGGCTATTAGAAGACCCTATGTCTGGCTACAGAACTCTGCACCATGCCTCAGAAGCAGGAGAGCCCCAGTCATGGCTGTCAGACAATTTCTGCAACTACATCACTCCTCACATCTGGCCAACTAACTCCCCAGACTGCAGCTTCCTTGATTATGTGTTGATTGAGAGACCAACAAAACTCCTTGTAACACTAAAGATGAACTGAAGGCAAGGATTATTGCAGCTTTCACCAACTTAAACAAGGAGACATTCATTATGAGTTGCTGTGTTGAGGTACAATAATGGCCTTTTGGACATGTTTATATGGGCATTCTACCTTGTTTTGGTATCAGAAACCCAACCCCCAAAGTTTGTAAAAGTATTTTTGATACACTCTGTATATATAAAAAAAATGTGTGTCTGTTGATAGTTGTTCATAAAGATATATCTTGTACAGTTTTCTTCATTATCTTACCAAAGGCAGTTTAGTATTTTAAACGTACTAAATTACAAATATAACCAACATACATAGCTAGTTATAAAAAAAAAAACACTACCAATTTGTTTATAGGCAGTCTCTATTAGAGGCAGTTTGTTGAATAAAAAGTGGCTTAAATCCTGATATGCATGCAAATTTTGATAATAGTAAATGTAATGTGTGTATATATATATATATATATATATATATATCCATCCATCCAAGTGAATAAGGAACAAAGAAAATATTAACAACATTCAAAACATTAATTTAAAACAATGCTCAATATAAAATAGAGCTATGAATTCTGATTTTTGTTCAAATTCTAATTTACAACTCCCAGTTCTGATTTCTCATTTTTCTACCCCACTTACCCCCCACACAAAATTTACCAATATAAGGAAACGAATTTTCCTTCACACTATCTGATTCAACATTGTTCTTTCAATGTCAAAACAAAATCTACACTTTGTAGATTATAATTTGTACATATTCTAGACTATATATATATATATAAATAAACCAGTTATTGGTCAGAATTAAATTAAACCAGTAGACAGTTGTATTAATACATATATAATGTAGAGCTTTAAAATATTTTTTTTCAGAATTTAATATGAAACACCTAAAGATATTGAAAGGTTAAAAGCAAGGTTGCAGAACCAGCTTGATTCTAAATGAATACAAATAACCTCTGAAAGGTTGACAATCTATAAAAAACAAGCAATAAATCTGGCTATTTTTTTTTTTTTTGTAATGATTTTAAAAATCAATACTTCACGCATATGCAACATTGTGAATTGTAGATAAAAATCCTAGCAAAAAAATATAATGGATCTAATTGCAAATTATGACTGTAAATTTATAATTAAACCGATTTAACTTGAAGAATTAAAAATTTTTTTGTACATGTATGTGCATGGTGGTCCGGTGGATATCGGCTCGGAATGAGAAACCGGGGAGCCGAGTTCGAATTCCAGTTGAATTCATTGCATTCACTTACGCGCAAATACCCTTGGGAAAGGTATTAATCCATCTCTTCCTTCTAGTTATGGGTTAAATAATGGGACAGATTGGGTTCTATAGTCTTGGTTGGCAACCAGTCTACCGCAGAAAGCAATGGCAACCTACTGTGGGATAATCTTCTGCCCAGTCAGTCATGTCTCTTTTGAGACATGATCGCCCAAGCGTGTTTCATGTATGGCACTTAACAGACTGACTGAATGAAATAATGTCCTTGTAATAATTTGCTGGTTTTTTGCTAATATTTTTGACCAATCTCACTTCAAACTTTTGTAAACGTTGTTCAGGTTGGAAAATGTCAAATTACATTCATACTGAAATGATTTACATTTAATTTATTCACTGCTGAAAACTGCATTTTCCCTTTTTAAGAAATTTTGTTTTTCATTGTTTGACTATCTATAAAATAAGGGAAAAACTGTATTTTTCATTGTGGATAGTTTGTGTGTTGCAACTGGTTTCTCATTTTATGTTTTTTTTTTTTTTATTGATAACATTCAAAACCTATTTTTCATTACTTGCAACAAAGTATTACATAAATGAAAGGTTGACATTTTTGACTAAGATTACAACAGATTGTGGAACATTGTTTGGTCTTCAAAGGAACCTTATGAAGAATCTAAATTCTCTTTTTGCAAGTTTTCCCCCAGTTAAACTTTGAAATGCATTAAAAACAAAACACTGTCAGATTTTAGAGATAAATTCTTGATGTAGTTTCTTACCATTTAACCTTGGTTCTGTTTTTTTGTTGCAGTGAACTATGTAAAATCACAACATTTTGTGAGATAGTTTCTGCCTCCCTCATGTATATGTAGCATTATTTGGAAGAATGATGCAACGAAAGTGAAAGAACTTACCTGATAAATATTGCAATTAAAAAAAAAAATGGAATAAATTGATAATGATTTTAATTTGGAAAAGTTTTTATTTGACTCTCAAACTAGAAAAGCAATTTTTTTATTTTATTTTTTTTTATAATCATATCACCCCAAGCAAGGCATTTTATTGCCACTTTTTTGTAGGGGATTACATAGGAAGAAAGTTCTGAGAAAGAGTGACAGGTTATAGAGGGTGTCAGGAAGTAAGTAAGAGAAGGATGAATGTGGCCATAAAGTAGGGGGTCAGTTTATATATTGCTTGTAATGTAGAAATTATCATAGTATAGATGATTTTTTATAATCATATCGCCCCAAGTAAGGCATTTTACTGCCATTGTTTTGCAGGAGGTTACATAGGAGGAAAGTTATGAGAAAGAGTGACAGGTTAGAGGGAGTGTCAGGAAGTGGTTGAGAGAAGCATGAGAATACTGAAAGTGGAGTGGATGAAGAAAGGAGCATGAGAGAGAAGATGCAGGTTAGTGAGATAGATGACTATTGACTTTTACATTTAAATTCTTGGCGATTGTAGCTGTCAGAAGCAAGTAAGCGGGTGGGAAGTGCGAGAAAAGAAGCTGATGGAGTAGAATTTTTGTTTACATTTTAATAAAATGTAATAATTTTAATAAGTTTTGTTTATGGCTTGCAGTTTTTAATTATTTTTATTTTATTTTATTTTGTTTTTGCAAACATTTTCTTCATTTTAATTTAATTTTTAATTTTTTTTTTATTTGAATTCATTTATCTTTCAAATCTCCAGAAATCAATTGAGTGCTTACATTCATAAAAATATGGAAGTAATTTTTCCAATCATGGTTTGCATTTTGTTCGTTCATGTTTCTAACAATAGAATGAATTTTCTCTTTCCGGGTATTAAGCATACACACTGTCTGTAGGCAATATCTGACATTAATTTTGAAATATACCTTCCTATTTTTAATTTTTACATAAATTCTTATCGAAAATTTATACATTTAAATTATTCCAAGTAAATTATTGGGATGATGTTCTAGTTTTCAACATTTTGATGTGTTTTTAAAATCTGTTATAAAAAAAATCTATAGAATCATTTTTTTAGCCTGCAAAGTAATTTTCATTAGCTTTCTATGACTTCAAACCGTTTGAATGAAATTGTATATTTCATTCAACACCTCGTTGGTTGCAATGGAAGCTTGTCCAACACTGAACCAAAATATTGATCTGATAGCCATGACTGGTTTCTCCTGCTAGTGTGTATGGTCTAGTGTTGTGTGGAAAACATAGGGTCTTCCAGTAGCCACCCTCTTGACCCAAGGCAGCACTACTTCCACAAGACACTTGACGTAGGCCTGTGTTGATTCTGAGGCCCTGTGGAATGATGAATGGATGCATAACATCGCCATCACTAGAGATCATTTCAAACATGATGTTCACTGGATATATTATCCAACTCTTTCCGAATCTCCTGCACTGCTCTCAGGTTGACACCTAACCACTGATACATTTGTATTGAAGCTTCTGGCACAAGTGCCAAGCAGTACAGCATGCTGTTTCCAAATATATGGTGGGGTTAATTGGGTCATGGTGCTCTTTTTCTAACACAGTGCTGAATTAACTTTACTGAGCAGTCGACAAAAACAACGCGCATGTGCAAAATTAAAAATATAAATTGCAACAATTTACTCATCACACTCTGTATTGCCGCTGAGGTTTGACTAGTTTAGAAATATTCTTGTATTTAGAATTGTTTTTCTCATCTTGGTTAGTTTAGATGTTTTAGCCACAATATTTCAACCAAGTACTCTTCCTGAGGATGTGCGTTGTGGTACAGTGGATATCTGCTCGGAACGAGAAATTGGGAAGCCGAGTTTGAATTCCAGCTGAATCCATTGTATTCACTTACGCGCAAATACCCTTGGGAAAGGTATTAATCCGTCTCTTCCTTCCAGTTATGGGTTAAATAACAGGACAGATTGGGTTCTATAGCCTTGGTTGGCAACCAGTCTACTGCAGAAAGCAATGGCAACCTACTGCAGGATAATCTTCTGCCCAGTCAGTCATGTCTCTTTTGAGACATGATTGCCCAAGCGTGTATCACGTATGGCACTCAACTAACTAACTGACTCTTCCTGATGAATTGGTGTATCACTACCAGAATATTGACAGTAGCTCATCTCAAAAATGGAAAGTACTAAATTATTTCAGAAATATTTGAACTTTCACTTGTATATAAGTATTTTTTCAAATCAATGATTAAAAATGGTTTCATATAAATAAATTTTTTAAATCTTAAAGATGACAATTCTTCATCAGTTCATAAAGACTGGTACTACACAGTCAGAAATCACTCTAATACGCACACCAGTAGATGAAATAAACATAAAAAAAAACAAAAAAAAAACGGGGCTATTTACCCAAATTTGGGTATCTACAAGAAATAAAATTTCAAATTGTATGTTCAGGGAGGGTATGAAAATATAAATAAAATGGGATCTTTGGAGTTAATTTACTCCAAAATAAAAAGAATTTATATTTACTAAAATCCACACCAAATTCTCCCTGAGTGAGGCTCTTCAATTGCACTCTGGTTTGGTTGACTTTTGTGATTGTGACTTGAGTGTGCTATTTCTAATTGTGGGGTTTTTCTTTTTGTGCTCATCTTGATAAACAAGCCAAAAAGTTTTTTTTTAAATTATAAAAAAAAAAAATCTCAAATATCATCCAGACTCACAAAATATGAATATCTCCCTGATTTTTCAGAATTTTTCATTTTGAGGGTTGGAGTTGTTGTTGTGAAGCAAACTGAACAAATTTTGATTTAGTTTCAAGAGTGTTAAAAATTTAATCAAAATGAACTTTCATTTAAATTTTTATAATATTTGTGAAAAGTAACTTTAAATTACTTTGGAGGAATTCACAGAAAAGATCCCTTTAAAGTTTTGGCATCCATTATATTTAGATATTCAGCTTTCTAGTGATTTTGCTATTTTTTTAATATTCCAATTTGTAATAGTTGTAGATTTAAGACAAAATAAGGTACAAACTTGGATGCAAATGTAAAATTCAGAAATTAGTGCTCTTTCTATACACTTGTGCCTTTTAGCTGGATAGTGGATACTATTTAGGTTTTTGTTATAGATTTGGACTCTGTGTACTTCCTGCTCTTCTCTACTACTGTGACAATGGACTGTTCCTACTTATAAACATGGCAAGTAGCCACATTTCAAGTTTTTCATTTCTATATATAAGAATTTAATAAACTTGTTTTCTCTACCAGTCTTCTGTTCCTTTGATACTCTCTCTAATTACGACCTTCTTAATTCTTGGTTATTTCGAACAAAAATATCATTACAACAGTTTTAGATATTAGACTGTCTACACTCTTCCATTTAGATTCTTTTAAGTCTATTTTTCAATCACTGGTAACTCCTTTATCCAAAAATGACTTTTTTTTTTTTTTCTGAGCATGAAGATAAAGGCGAATGACAGATTGAAAGACACTTCTAAGATTTCTCTAACATTTTGTGGAAAATGTTGCTTGGAACTTTTCTATCTGTCTAATATGTAAATTCAGAAATGGAATTACTTTTAAACATGCCCCTCTTCTACTTTACTACATGAATGTTTATGAAGTTTTTCAATGAAAAAGAAAGTTTGCTTTCCGCATGTGTTGGGAATGGCATCATGATTTGTTATTTTTCTGAAGTTTGAAAAATTACTATTGCATGGCAGTGACAGGTCAATTTCATGAAAAGTATTCTTTGGAAAGATTGTACTTTAAATCATTCTTTAAATTTGATGCTATTGATTATTAACATAATTAAGTTTGAAATCATTTATGTTCATGAAAAGAGATTAAGTATTGTTTGTGAAAGCAAAGGGTTAATGAATTTATCTTCAAGCTGATGAGTATATCATCTTTAAATTACATCATGGAAGTAATATTTTATGAATGGCTTTTGACAAAATGGATTAATGCTTTCTAAATATTATTACTTTTTCTGAGTAGAATTTATTCTATCCTAAAAAAAAAAAAAAGCGAATTATATTAAAACATGAAAATGGATATTTTTATTTAACACTATATAAGACAAGTATGTTAAAACAAAGAGGAAGAAAGAGCAAGTATGAGAAAGAAACTATTATTTACTGTGACAAAATAGCAATTTGGTTTTTGTTGCTGACTCTTCAGAGCTTAATTGAGGATGAAAAATGTGTACAGTGATACAAAAGGGGTTGTATGCTACCAGAGAATCAACAATATAAATCAAGCAGATTACATTAATACTTAGTGACCATTTCTTTTGCTTACAGAAGGAAGGCTGCTTAGACTTAATATACAGGGTCTAAAATGCTTTCAAATGGTAATCTGAATGTGTTCTACTGACTACAGAAAAAAATGCAAAAAATTTCCCTGTTAAAAGATTAAGTACAAATCAGATTATTTATTAGAACAGAACACTTAATAAATAATCAGATATTACTGTGTTTTTCGTAGTTTATTTTTCTTCCTCTTTGTGAGTTGTTGGGCACATATTTGTTTTTATCCTCACTTGAGCTCTGAAGAGCAAGGAGAAATAACTGGTTATTTTTTTTTGTTGTTCCTTTTTAGTTATATTTTTCAATTTACTCTTATAATGTCTCTATCCTTGCTCTTCAATCTCCGTCTTTGTTTTAATATATTTGTATATATTATGTGAGTATATACTTTGGTTTTTTTTTTCATTTTTAAAGCCATAAAATTTTGTGTCCCCACACCCCAAAAATAATTAAAATATATGAAAACTTTTTTATTGTTTCTTGTATGAAGAATGTGTAAAGTGCAGTTGGTTTTAAAATATTTCATAACTACAAGTTAGTCATCTTGTTTGAAAATGTGATTGCTTACATTGTATATATCTTAACTTGTAAAAAAATGGCTGCAAATGTTAGTTTTTTTTATTTTTGTTAAATGTTTTATTGTATGTGTCTATAGTTATTTAAACCTAAGTGTTATTTGACCTTTTTAAAATGTTATAAAACCTGAATATAGTTATAAAATTTTTGTTTCCTAAAATATTGAAAAATGTTAAGATTTTTGTCTATATTTTAATATTGTGCTTCCAAATAATATTAAATGTTATTTCTTGGTTACATGGTGTGTGTGTGTGTATATATATATATATATATATATATAAAAAATGTCATATCCCTTCAGGAAGCAGACAGTTATGCATCTCCACAGATGTTTTTGTTTTAATTATCTGTGAATTGCCATGACTTCTTGGGAAAGATAGTAGAGTGGTTTTCCTGTTGCTATCTCCAGTTTTCAAAATCAGTTATCCTTCTCTTTGACTGCCATTGGAGACTTGAGAGCCCAGTTTACACTTATCTAGGAAGAAAAGATGGATTCATTCCTTCCAATGTTACTATCACCAAATTTATCAACTACCCTTTTAATCCCCAGGATCTCAGTGGATTAAATCATTGGTTTGTAAATTTGGTGACATAGTTATTTCAAGTTCAATCTCTGGGCTGGGCAGTATACTTGGGTAGAGGAGCGGAAAGAGTATCAGCAATAAAAGGAGTATTTAAATAAGTATGACATGGACTGTGAAACGAGAACAACCTACCCACCCTAGATTAAAGAAACAGTTTAGTTTGAAATTTCTTGTTGGTTATTTGAATTGCTAATCAACTGATTATAACAAAGATGAAAATAATATTCTACATGTTAATAAATTAGGTTTGAATTAGAACTTGATTTTCTAATTCCACATTCTGAACTGATAACATACGTTCTCTGCTCGTCTTTCAGCGTAAATTTATAATATAGTTCTTATATATCATTCATTCAGTAATGAATTTGAACACACTCAGTCACTGGCATGTATTTGCGTTGTCTTGCGGCCTTGGCCAAGATAGAACTCACTATACCCCTCCAGTATTCCCTGTGCATTTGGAATCCTGGCACAGTTTGCAGCAAAATTCATAATATTGTCAAATAGCTGAATACTTGATCCTTCGCCAGGGCTACCAAGGTTGTTTTAATTGTGACACCAAAACTAGATGGGTTGCTTTCAGGCCCCATCCTTTTATTAACCCATAACTGAAGGGAACTGACGGATTAATACCTTTCCCAAGGGTACCAGTGCTGAAGTGAATGCAGGGTGCTCAATTGGAATTTGAACTCGGCTCACCGATTTCTCTTTCCGAGCAGATATCCACTGCACCACAATGCACATCTGTCACTAAACGCTTACAGCACCTGGTATTCCCAAGTGGTTACCCATCTAAGTACTGACCAGGCTCTATGTTGCTTAACTTTGGTGATCGAACGTGATTTGCCGTAAGCATGTATTAACACTGTATATAACATGTTAAAATCCGCCTTCCTCCACCGAGGGCTCATAGCTTAGAGGTAGAATTACCAGCTGATATCAATTTGGTCGGGTTTCAATCCTGGCTAGAAGCAATCGGATATCTAACTGTACTGATCTGTGATAGAGCGAAACAGGACTGTCTGCGGATGACACATATATATATATATATATATATATATATATATATATATGATACCAAGTCCGTAAATGGAGAGATCAGTTTAATATAAAATATAAAGAGATAGATTTGTATAGAGAGCTCAATGGATATTAACCAGAGCAATATAATATACATAAAAGAAAACTCAACACATCTAAAGTGGTTAAAATCTGTAAGTTATTTTGACTGGTGAATATATCCATCTCTTCATACCATGAAATCGTGGTCTGAAGAGATGGGCATATTCACCTGTTGAAATAAATTAGTTTATAATGACTTAAGATGTGTTGTTTTCCTTTCATGTATGTGTCATATATATATATATATATGAAAGAAAGAACAGATGGGCCATTTTGGAAATACACAGGCATTCCTTTGCAAAATGCAGGAGAAGAACACGTGTGCATTTATAATGAGTGGAAGGCGAAATAAAAGGTGAGAGAGTGGGGTAGTGGGGAAAGAGTTGAGAGCGGGGGTGGGCGGGTTGGAATAAACAGGAGTATGAAAGTATATATTTAGCATGTATGGAGAAGATAATGATCACAACACCATGTCGACCACTTTTTATCTATCTCTACATATATCTCTACCTACCTTCCTATACAAATCAAACAAGTTAATGTCTCTGTCACCTAAAAGTCAGGAATCTGCTGTTAGTAAACCCACTCTGAGATTTTTTTTGCCTATTGACAGTTAACATCCTTTGCAAGCCATGTCGAAGAAGAGAAATCCAAAATCCCGGTGAGTTTTGTTTTACAGATTTTGGACTTAGATTTTAGGTGTCCAACTCTCTCAGTTCTGCTTCAACTGCCTGTTAGCTAGTCTGCTGGGTTAAAAAAAAAAGACAGGAAGAAAGTTATATATTTTTAAAATTCCAGTGTCAAAAATTACTTACCTTAAATTTCAATAATTACGATAATAATCTGTTTTCATACTTTTTTTTTTTAAGTTTTTTATTTTATGTTATTAACATGTTTTACTTCCTGGCTCATGAAAGGGTTATTTTTCAATCTTTTTTCAATTTTTTTTTTTTTTTTTTTTTTTTTAAATAAATATCACCAACTAAAAGTTGGTGATTTGGTACTCCCAAAATAATACTGCTTGTTTCTCCTGTCTCAACTATTCCCTTCTTTATCACAGCAAGTTATATGTTCAGTAAATGATATTCTTTTTTTCTTTTAATTCACACTGAATATTCTGCAGCCTGACTTGAGCCAGGAAATAGTATTTTTTTTTTTTTTTATTAGTAAAAAAAAAAAAATGCTATTGATAATAATGGTGAACTTAGGTTCTTCAGAAAAAAAATATTTCTAATTGACACTTCTTGTCTTTTTGGTAAGGAGTGTTGGGTGGGTGAAGGGTATGACTGGTAATAGGTTAGTAAGTAGTAAGTAATATGAGATCTTTGTAATGCTTTCTTTCTTGTCTTATCACCATGCCCTTTCTCCTACCAAACCTTTTCACCTCTCCCTCCTTTTCCTGATTGGTGTTACTCTTATTAGGGTTTCTGAAGGGTTGTCATCATGATATGCAATAAAAGAAGCTGGAATTATTACACACACACACACACACACACACAGTGTGTGAAATGGCAGATACTTAAAGGCTGGGTAGAGTTTTATCAGATTTATTTGAGAATATCTGCATATGTTTGCCCCCCCCCCCCCTTTTTTTCATCCAATAAACTCATAGAATTGCACTCAGAAGATTTTTCTTTTTAAATCATCTACCTAGTCCTGGGTATGATGATAAACTACATCTGGCAGCAAGGCCTCTAATCAGGAGTTTGGAGGCTTTGAAGAGTGGAACCATCTCTTAAATACTACTGTTCCGCTTTGACCCGGGGTGATAGCACCTGTTAGGGTCCCAGCTTTGGGCAAATAGTTAACTCACCAAACAAAAACAAAACACTATGAAAGTATAAAAATACATTTTTATAGTAAAACTATGAACAATACATCAATCAACATGAAATAACTCTTTCATGATATTAAACCATTTAATATCTTACAATTTCTTAAATCAAACTGTATTCCAAAATAAAACTTCAACAAAACTACTACATAAAACACACCACCATCTCTTGTAATTATGTATACACAAACATGTATATGTATAAAAGATGAGTATCATCTACCATGTATTCAATTGTGAAGGCAGAATAACATATATAATATTTTTATTACTTCAAACTCACAAAAATTAAATTTTGACTTTAAATGACTTAAAGAAGTTGAAGTGCCATTAAACAAATCAAAATCATCTATATAATAAATATTAAATAGTGATTATTTTTGTAAAATATATGTTTAAAAAATTCATATTTAATAAAAAAAAATTAGCAAGATAGAATATTTAATGTAGAGGAATAATAAGAAAATAGTAAACTCTTTATCTGGTGCTTAATTGAAATGACAAAATGGAACAAAATCCTCTATATGTTGCTTGCTTCAAAAGCACTTATTTAGACTAAATGATTTCATTGATAGAATCGTATATATGTGTTCTCTTCCTTATATGAATATATTCGTAACATACTTGTTGATAATGCAAATATCATAGCATCATCCATATGCAAAAAAAAAAAAATAGAAATAATGGCCACATTATTAAAAAAAAAAAAAGAAAAACCCAGCACTCGATAGTATCAACTACGAACACACTAATAACCTGCTTACCATGTTTGGAACATAAAACATACACACTATACTACAAACATACATAATGCTACATAGACTCTGTTAAATGTAAAATAAAATCCATCCTCAATGGCTTAAAGAAGCTGAAAACGCTCAGATAAAAAAAACATTTGGATAGTTTTCATATCATTTATGTCTTCAAAAGAAAAAAAAATGCAAGTTCACATGAAAAATTTCATAAAAACTTAACCATAATACCTTTTCTTTAATTTTTAATGAAGCCTGCATATATATCAAAATAAAATGTTATTTTTAGTGGATAAACATCCATTTGAAGACCTCCATTTAAAGGATGGAATATGCCATATAGAATTTTGTTCCATTTTTCTCATTTCAGTTACTTGCCAAAATGAAGAGTATATTTTGTATTGTCATCATTTGGACTTAGTCTACTTATCATAAATTATAAAAAAAAAATAGCAAAACAGTAGTCTACAATTAATAGCTAAGACTAACTTAATTGTATAATGAATTTCTTTGAAAGAAGTTAGATATTTTTAAAAACTGCTTTTTAACTAAAGTGTATAAAATTTCACTTATATTAAACAAGAATCTAATATTTTTTCAAACATATTTTCAAATCACTATTTCAATTCTGAATAATTGGTTGAATAGTTGGCCCCTTCCCTTTACAGAGACCTAATTTGGGACAACAACTTGGTCACCATTTCTCTTTTTTTATCCCATGCTTCCAATAACGCTGCAGTGCTTCTATGTGCTCGAAGGTTTCCTCCAGGAGGTTGAAAACTTCTTAGCTGTTAACAACTTAATTGGCCTTGATATTTGCAGTTAAAATTCTTAAGGCCTCTCTATATCCAGAAAAAAAAAAAACTGAGTATATATGCTGCTTTTCCTCTATAACTTTTATTTTATGCTTTAGTCTAACTTGTCTCCATCCCAGTTACCTTGAAATTGTTAGACCTTTGCATTTGGAAGGTGAGGGTGAACTAATACAGCTGTTTTGAAGTTCGCTATGATTTTTTAAAATTTATTTTTATTTTTTTTGCAAGTAATGGTTATTTAGTTTTCTCTCTGTGTTTGAGAGTGTGGTTAAAAAACATATACATAAGTGTTTTAGCTGTCTTTGGTTATTTTCAAGATTGGCTGAAAGTGCTCAAACGTAAGTGTTTAATTTTTACATACGCTATAACAAAACATCACATGAAAACAAAAGAATCAGTAAAATGATAAAAAAAAAGATCCTATCTGTGATCTATAATAAAACATGCTTAAATTGAAGATTGCAGCCAAATTTTTTAGGTATATATAGGCAGCATATCTTTATTTAAACATTTCATTGAATAGTATTATATTTATAACAAACTTCCTTAGTTCTTTAATTATCTTTGATGTTAAATTGAAATTCATCAAGGAAGGCACTATAGTTTCTTTCTTACCAAGCACTTTTGATCTCCGATCATCATTACAGGTGAATTGCAAAAACAAACTTATTGTAACTAATCATTGTGATGGTGATTTTTTATTTATTTTTTTTGAAAACATTTATGAATACGCTCCATTATAATTATTTTCAAATTTCATTTTTGTTTATTGTAGCTATGGTGATTTTTCAAAATCTAAAATCCACTCATCATAATTATTGTAAGGCTCTGCAGTTGTTGAACAAATGCAAATGTACCTCAGCAGGTTTCTGCAACAGGGATTGGTTAGCTACCCTAGTAGAAGGGTGTACGCAGAAAATGAGTAGCTGGCTATAGCTTAGGAGTAGGATCTCTGATTGATGACTAATCAGTTTAGTTTCAATCCTGGCTTGAAGCAAACAGCTTATTTAGCTGAGCTGATGAGCTGTGATACAGTAAAACTGGCCTGTACATAGACGATTTTATATATATATATATATATATATATATATATATATATATAATGAGCACTAAGACTTTATTATTTAGTAGATTGATGTTGGGTTCAGCATCCTGACTCCAGATGGACTCATCCATCCTCTGTTCACTGTATATCACCAAGGATAGCTTTTTCATTAATCTGACAGATTTTTTTTATCACTTTAAACGTTATTTTTAGGGAATACTTGTATTTCAGTAGATGCTACGTTTATTTATTAATAATTGGATTAGTAATCAGATTTAACAATTTAAACATTGATTTGTATCCTGCCAGAGTGTAAATTTTTCTTTCATAAGATTTCTTAAATATTCAGGCCAATAGATGTGAATAAATGAATGCTGTTTAATGAATGGAGCATCTATTCAAGTATGCATATTCACTAACAATTATTTTAAAACTTATATATATATATATATATATATATAACATAGAATATTTGGTATTTAAGTTGGGTAAATTCCAATAGACGAACTCAAAAGAACTCGATGGTAAATTTATAATTTAACAGAGTAAATATAATCTAGAAAAATTTTTTGATATTCTAAAATTTTATGGGTAAACCTGCTCGTCAGACCTAAATGATACAATAGTTAATATTCAAAATAATCCAGAAAAGAATCAAATTTAATGAAAACATTTCTTTGTCCATTCAAAAAACATTTCTTTGTCCATTTAAAAAAAAAAAGATGAAGAAATAAAAATATAGAAAAATAAAAGAAAAAAAAGAAAAAGGAAAGAACAAACATAAAGAGAAACAGTTAGTTAACTTAGATTGACACCAGCGTCTACTGCAATTCATCTGCTTTCTTAGAAAAAACATGACATGGAAATTTAACATTAAATATAATTTTAGAGATAATGGGATGTATTTACGGTATAAAAATAAATGGTAAATCATAATTATTAAAATATACTACTAGTAATATAATATTATGAATAAATATAGTTATAATAACTAAAAAAAATGATTTTATGATTTTTCTATATTTTTATTTTCCTATATTTTTTTAATTTTTTTAATTTTTATTTTTTTTAATTTTTAATTTCTTAAAATGAGTGAAGAAATGTTTCCATTAGATTACCATTACAAATATCTCTTCTCAATATGGGCACTTGAATGTCTGGATGTGATTCTTTTCTGGATTATTTTGAATATTAACTTGTATCATTTTGGTCTGATGAGTAGGTTTGTCTGCGAAATATGTATTTTTACCCATGAAATTGTAGAATATCTAAAACATTTCCTAGACTAATATATATATATATATATATATATATATATATATAAAGTGAATGTTTGGTGTACATGCATTTGAGGAAGACTAAAGACACATTAACCAAAATGTTGATTTAAAAAAAAAAAAAAAATCAGGATGATAGTCACAATAAATTTCTGGGATATGATTTTACTGTTTAGAAGAGAAATTTGTTTTATAAGACCATCTCTTTCAAAACTAAATGGATGTTATTTATCAAAGAATCCTGATATTCCAGCACCATTACTTGA
Organism: Ascarosepion bandense; assembly: GCA_037127315.1. NCBI lineage: Eukaryota > Metazoa > Mollusca > Cephalopoda > Sepiida > Sepiidae > Ascarosepion > Ascarosepion bandense. The sequence goes on from JBBBDQ010001960.1 coordinate 3,557,617, forward strand.
AATGAGTAGATTCCAAAATAAATGTTATGAAATAACATGGAACCAATCTTTAAGTGTAAAATCAAAAAGGCAAACCTTGAATGAACCCTATGAAATAACTCTCTGAATAATATATTAAACATATTACAAGATGAATTTCCAGATGTCAGGAAGGCTTGAGTTTATTAACCTTAACTCCCAAATGATGGTATATTTTATCATTTAGATAACAACAACGCAATAGAAAACTAGCAAATTAAGGAAATTCAATTCATGAAAAGTGGCAGGTTATGAGCAAAGAAGACTCCAAACAAAAATTAAAACTCAAAATAGATTTTTGTAGGGAAATGGCCAGCAATGAATTAAAAAAAAAAAAATTACTGCAGAAAAATCTTCTACCTAGTCAGTCATGGTTTGAAAAAACAAGATCGTCTAAGCATGTATAACATATATAACTGATGTTAGAATACATTTAACCTAACAGCTAACCACTTCTTGTCCTGTATATGTCTGTTAATAATGGAAAAAGAAAAATTAAATGGAAATCAATAGAAATCGATTGAAATTTAAACAGGTAAAATAAAGGTTCCATGTAACTCTGTTGATTTACATAAGAAATCTCATCACAAGCTCTGTGTTAACTGCTATGGACAATGGATGGTGTTTACACTTCACACCAGGATAAGCATTTCCTTTGTTCATTGAAGTCATGACAGGATTTAAATGTCAGCAGGTTATAATTAAGCTGCACAAATGACAAGTCGGAATGCCTAACCACGGTTTGAGAGTGTCTGAAAAACAGCCAGTGCATCAACTGACACAGTCAAAACTGTCATCACACGTCTGTGTGGCCACTCCGGGGAAACCTAAAATGGGTCTTATGAAAATTGATACCGGGCTGCTGATTGAATCGGTTTTACTGATTACTGGATTGGTAATGACAAATCTTTTAATGAAAAACACTCAGTGAAATTTGATTGTTTTCCATTTTAATATTTTTAGGCTTTAAAAACGTTTTGGGTCAGATAGTTATAGAAAAAAGATCTTTATTTAAAAACTTTTAGGGTCATATAGATGTAAGAATATGGTACCATTTAATTTTTAGACTGGGTGAAGTAAGTAAAACAAATCCTAGAATTTTTTGTATTAGAATATTTCTAATTTCTCTGGTTTGAAAATAAGTACAAACTTTTTACCCTCCTTTGGAAACCTTTCAAAAACTACCCAACTTTTTCATAGGATTTTTTTAATAAATTTTTATTTTAAGCTATTGCTTATATCTTTTGCTCCCAACACATCACTGAGTTTGCACTTTTTAAAATTTGTATATTTTTTTAAATGTTTGTTTGGTATTTACATTGGAAAACTGAATATTATTGACTAAGTGTTTTTGTTTTTAGAAGAATTACCTTTGACATTGGACACAAACGGTAACTACGTACATGATCCAAATAATTTGTCAGTTTCTTTTGTAGATTTCGTACTTTGAGTTATTTAAAACTTCTTTGGTTATACTTTAAAGTAGGGACCTCCACTTTTTAACAATATTTTGCTATAAAATACATGTTTGAAATTAAAAAAACTTTCTTGAAGCTTTTCATTTTAGCCTTTGAAAGCTAAAAGATTAAATTTACTATTTCTAGTCAGCAAAATACTCTGTAGTTCAAACAAATTATATTGATTGTAATCAATTCACATTTGGGAAGCTAAAAATGGCTGATTGGCACCCTTTTTAGTCATCTTTTATCACAACGTAATTTTCTTTTATTAAAAAATCTTCCAAAAATAAAATATACCTTTCTAAAACTTAGAGGAATATTATGATTTTAAAGTATGATTAATCTGATTTGAAACAAATATTTTTTACTTTAAGTTGTGGAAAAAAAAAAAAAATGGATTTTTAAAACAAACAATAGCAGTGATTTATGGACCTTGCATCACTTGTCAATCACTTAACAAGCACTGATAAGGTGTTAATAGTTTTGTTATTCTATGAAGACTTTATTTGTTAAAACATAGTTTAAGAAAATGACGGTGAACATTTTTTTATATAATTTTTAAGTACTCAGTAATCTTAACAATGTTGAAAATATTCTTAATATAATTTAAGGAATGTTGATTTTAAATTTACCAGACAATAAGATCAATGACAATAGTAATGTGCATAGTCACCCTTTCAAAATGGGTATATTTATATTTTTATAAGGAAAAAAAAAATGAAAACAAGATCCATTATTCATCAAAAATTGTTTTTTCTTCAGATTATAACGTCCTTAATATATATTATTTATAAAAGCAATTAAAAGCTTATCTAATTAATGTGACAGTTTTATTTTACTATTCAGAGCAGATTTTTAAGGAAAATGTCAACTGTGTGTGGATGTGAGATTTACATTCTCCAAGTAGTCTCGTGTTTAACTAATAATTAAGAATTTAATTTCTTGAAATTTCATGAAAATTATTTTGGGGAAAGAGTAGTAATAGATATTAATAATAAAAAATAATTTAAAAAATAAACTCATTCATTTGTGAATGAGTCCTGAAAGTTTCATTAAAATCTGACAATTATTTGATTTTTGCAAGAATTGCTAAAATAATGTTATTTTATTGGAAACAAAGGTGCCAAAATTCTCATAAGCACTGTTACATCACTGATGGGTTAAAAAAGCTTTTTAACCAAAATTTCAAATGTTAGAAAAGATTAAAAAATAATTAAAATACCTTTGCCTTTCCTCTTAATAAAAACAAACATTTTGATGATAAAACTCTGTTGTTTGTGGCCTTTTTCTTCATGGAATGCTGACTTTTAGCAAAAAAGTGGAGGTACATATTTTAGAGGAATGTATCAGATGTTAATGTTTAACAAATTGTAACTTTTTTTTTCTTTTTATATGTGATATTTTTATTTTTGTTTTGTATAATAACATTTCATATCTTATCAATTTGCTTACTTTTCCTCCTCTTCTAGGCATCATTCATCATCTGTGTACATATATAAAAAAAGTTGTTCATACCTCATCAGTTTATCTTTTTATTCAATTACAAGCTAAAACCCAAAGTTGTATTTATCATAAATTACCAATCATCTTTCTTGGAAATAATATTACATGACCCATAGAGCTGTCAGTATAACACATGCACATTACAGCCTCTCTTCCAGAAAACTCAAGCTAAGACCTTCATATCTCAATCTATTTCTATTATGTAATGGTTTTGTTTCTTATCTTCTATTACAAATAAGTAGAGCATCCATATGTCTAACTAGGTTACTGCCACATGACATCATGATGGAATGTTGCACATGGCTAGCTACCTATCATTCCTTGCACACACATAGTATTGTGCATCAGCACCTCCCTTTTGTTTTTAGCACATAATTGCAAAATTGCTTTTACATTTTTATTTAACCTCTCTCATACACACACACACACACACACACACATATAAGTAGACTAATTTTTCTCCAGTTTCTGAAAGGATTTTTCTGTTGCTGAGGTGATGTCTTCATATCGAAATGGCCATTCAACATCTTTGAATTAATTCTTTTTTTTGCTCTGTAATTTTTTTATTACATGGAGCTCTCTTCCTGTATCATTTTTTCATATTAAAATAAAATTTTTAATATTAATTAGGATCGGGTTTTTGGAATTTACCTTCCTGCTTTTTTCACTTGGATTGAAGTATCTGAATTAAAATATATATATATATATATATATATATATAATCTTCATTCAAACCTAATTCATTGAATATTATAGACATATTGAAATTTTTTACAAAAAAACATTTCAGTATAAATATAACATTTTGGTAGAAATGTTACATTCAATTTAATGTTGTTGGTATGTTGATAACAAATTTTGTTGAATGTTGCTTGGTTGATTTTGATATAGTGGACCTTGAAAATTTGAAATTTTTGTTTATTATTTTTATAATGTAGTCAACAAGTATTTTCCTGTACTGCAAAGGTGGACAGGAATGTGTTTTTGGATGTTGCCCAATAAAACTAGTGTAAGATGTCTTGATAATGTTGTGGTTGTCAAGCCAACCTCCAACAAAATTTCCATAACTACAAATGATTAATTTAAAAATTCTAAAAATAACAACGGGTGTTCGTGCTTGATTTTAAAATTACTATCACAATGAAATGCAGATTTTATCACTGTTACAATAAGTTTATCTTTGTAATTTACCTCTGAAGATGATCTTAGAAAAGGTTGAAAGTACTTCGGTGAAAAAAGATCACAGTGCCTTTCTTGATGAATCTCACCTTAACATCAAGAAACTGATTAGACAACTGGAGAGAATATATATATATATATCTTTATATAAGGAAAGATGTTTGTGTGTGTCTATCTCTCTGTCTGTATGTTCTTTATACAAATCCATAATTTTTATCCAATTCTCACCAAACTTCACACAAATATTCTTTAAGCTTCCGGTCAGTTCATGGGCTACTTATTTTTTCCGATTCCCCCCCTCCCCCAATATTTGAAATCGATACCCCGATATTCTATTGAATCTGATCAAAAACCGATATTGAGCCATCAATATAGCTCATTTTCTCCAATTTTATTCCCGATGGGTACGATAAGTTTTCATGGACTTACTTAGGTTAGTTTTTCCTTGGATGACTTATTTGACTCTGATATTGGAAATCGATACCCCAATATTCTATCGGGTCTGATCAAAATCAGATTTTCAACCCTTTTATTTTGGTTTTTGCTTTGGGTTTTGCTCTAAGTATAATTGTAGTTCTTAGTCTCAGCTATGATACCATTTACTCAGAGGATTTATTTAGCCTTGAAAATTGAGTTTGTGACAGAAAACTTATTTGAAATCGATACCAGAAATCAAAATTTGACTTACATCCATTCATATTTTTTTTTTTTCAATCTATGGTTTCACTTTGACTGGAAACAACTATTTCTTTTTAGTCTTTGTGCCAACATCCAAACAGTCTGGACTCCAGGACCATGGATTAGTTTTAAAGCTTTCATTACAACCGAGCAACGCCAGGCTATACTGCTAGTCAGTACTAAAATAAGTAGACACAATATGTCTATATTTAATGAAACATGTGTTACTTAATAGGGTTGTTTTATATTTTTCAGGTACCAATTGTGCTATTGATTGTTAATATAGCAATGTTTTGTGAAGTATATTGAAAATATTTAAGTGTATTAAATTGAGTGAAAACTGAAACAATTTTATTAATGTTCAATGGGCTTCCAGTGAAGTTTTTCTGAAAACGAAAATTAGAACCTTTTATAAGAGCAGGAAATGATCTTGTCAGTGATAATTTTTATTTGTTATACCAAGGCTTCAAATTGCTTTTAAGAAAATTTATAAGAACCTGCTGTATTCATTGGTAATGACAATTTCCCAACTCTAAGCAATCAGTAGACAGTAGTACTAATTTGGCAAGTAGGTCCCATCATTTTACTGTTGAAATAGCTACATGTAACTGTAAGTTCTATTCTAATAGTTTCTTTTTTTTTTTTGTACTCCTCTGCTATTGAGCTACCTTCTGGTGTCTTTTCTTTGCAGTTTTCAAAAATTTAAATGCAACGTTGGTCATCATCATATGTCTTTTTGGATCTTTTCTGTTCTTATCCTTTCTCATTTTTTTTTCTCTCTCACTTCTTGCATCATAGTAGCCTCATCACATTATCTTGGTATGAAATGACAAAAAAATTCAGAATTATGAACTAGAGAAAAGGATGTGTAGGTGATGTAATAGGTAGCAGCTTAGAGTGAGAAATTAGAACAGTTTGAATTTCTGATACCTTTGGAAATTTATAACATGACACCTGTTGTGTCCAGTCAACTTCCCTGATCTTTGACTGATTCTGCCCATGTTGTTGATCTTGGATTAGCCAAAGCAGGACTGCTCATTACCACTTAATGAGGCTGGTGCAGACATGCAGGGGATTGGTATATAATGAAAACCGTATTTAAGATGGCAATGACAGGGTGTAGATTTATATATCTAAACTTATTTATAAATGGAACTTTGTGTGTGTCCGTTACCTATAGACTCCGAAACGGCTGAACCGATTTTCTTGAAAATTTACACAGTTGTACTGCGAGTGTTCTTAGCTAGGTTTTGTGTTGAGGTACCCCCGATAAAAATTGATAATTGAAAAAATCGGGTTATAGAAGGAGTGGTCTGATTTTAATCAAATATGATACACTCATAGACAAAGACATAAGAAATGATATTCAGAAGTTTCAAGGTTGCAGTTCTTACAATAGTGCAGAAAATCGATTATATATAAAAAGCAAGATGTTAGTGTCTGTTTATCTGTCTGTATGTCCTTTATACAAATTCACAGTTTTTATCCGATTCTTACCAAACTTCACACAAATATTCTTTAATTTGAGCTCCAGGACCATGGATTAATTTCAAAGCTTTTATTACACCCGAGCAACGTTGGGCTATACTGCTAGTTAGCATATAAAGATTACCTGCAGCTTTGATTAGAATTTAAAATTGGTTTGTTATTTGCTATCTGCTGCACCAATCTCTAGCTAAGAATGTAATTTCTGTCTGAATTTATGGGATGAGGACTATTAAAAAGGGTACTCATCAGCCCCTGTGGAATGAATTGTCAATACTGGATAAATAACATTGGAGAACTAGACATCTGAAAGAATCGGCATATCTACTAGGCTATGAGAACCTCATTAGTAGGCCTAGCATAGAAAATAAATATAATACTTGGGCTGCTAGTAAAGAAATGCAGATGGTGAGAAAGATGAAGAGTTGAGAATCTCACATTTCTGATTATTTTTCTGTAATGATCTCTTTTATTTATTTTTTTTTCTCCCTTATTAAGATTTATGGCTTTTTTTCTTTTAAATTCTCTTATGTAAATGAATTAACTGCTCCGTTTGGATTTGGGGTCAGGCATTTCATCACGGCTGACTCATCAGCCAGCTCATTTCTGGGACAACCCACCACCAACCTACTCAGTGTGAGGACAACTCAATGCTGGCATTGAATTCATAGCTCTACATTGGTGTTGGCTGTAATAGTGGGCACATCACTTAGATTAGCTTTGAGTCTGAAAGATTTTGAAAGTTTAGCTGTTTGTGATTTACCTCGCTGCTGAGATTGAAAAGGACCTCCAATCCATGGTGCACTGGGGTAAGAAATGGCTTGCGAATTTTAATACTTCCAAAATGAAGCTTCTATTTGTTAACCATCACAGACAATCGCTCTTACCCCCTATTAGCATGGATCAGGCTAGTCTCCCTGAAAGCAAAACACTGCGCCTCCTCGGTTTAACTTTCACAATCTCAAGTGGAATGCCTATATCAAATCCATAGCTAAATCTGCTGCCCAGAAGGTCGGTTCTCTGTGTAGGGCCAGGAAGTTTTTCTCATCTGAAACCATCCTGCAGATATCTCGTTCTACCATTCATTCGTGCATTGAATATTGCTGCCTCTGCTATCCACCTAGGAGTCCTTGACAAAATCCAACAGAGAATCTGTAATGTGATCGATCCCAACTTGGCAGCTCAGATACAATCACTTTCTCACAAGTGCAATGTGGTTTCCCTGTGTCTCTTTTACAAATACTTTCATGGCTTCTGCTTTGACAAACTTAGCTCTCTGGTGCCCCCTATGTATGAATTTACTCGAGCTACAAGATTAGCAACCAGGTCCCACCCTTTTACTGTGAAACCAATAAAATGTAAACGCAAATTCTACTCCAGCAGCTTCTTTTCTCGCATTTCCCACCCATGGAATTCCCTTCTGTTTACTTGCTTCCCCGACTGCTACAATCTCTAAGAATTTAAATGTAAAGTCAATAGTCATCTCCTATCTTACTAACTTGCATCCTCTCTCTCATGCTCCTTTCTCTGTCCACTCCACTCTCCTCAGTATTCTCATCCTTCTCTTACCGACTTTCTGACACACCCTATAACCTGTCACTCTTTCTCATAACTTTCCTCCTATCTAAACCCCCTTGCACACCAGTGGCAGTAAACTGCCTTGTTTGGAGTGATATGATTATAAAAAAAAAAGTCTATTTAGCTGACTAGTGTTTAATTTTCAAGATCAGACAAATAAGCATGATGAAGCAGCAAATAAAAGACGGCACACAAGCTGGGGATGGAGCACCCCACAATATGGAGACTCATTACAGGTCTGCAAAAGGTGCAAAGAAACCAAAATGCATTTTTCGAGCAATTTATCCCCCTCTCTGTAAGTCTATAAAGGCAGATGAAAGAATCAAATCATTTTTTTGCTTGAGTGAAATGTGATGTTTATTATATTATAGTTGACCTTAAAGCTGATTTGACATTGCTCCTGCTGATACCTTTTGCTGTTTAACATGGTTGGCTGGTTATTCTTTTCTTTGGCTTTAGTCAAAAACCTGTAATTGCATTTACTCAGGTAAGTCAATAAGTTCATAGCATTATGAAAAAAAGCATTAATTTTGCACAAAAAGTATTTTTCAACATGATCTCTTTCCTGTGAGTGCACTCAATTCAGCACATCTCTATTAATCATATAGACTGAGCATTATATATTTATAATTTTAGATTCAAATTCAGCTAATAACTGTTAGGCTACAGACTTATTGATTCACTTTCATAGTTATAAAGCATGTGATCTGGTTACAGATCATATGCTTTGTTTTTTGTTAGACCATGTTTAATAATGGTGTATACAATCATTGATTCGCTGAAGTCAAGCTATGTTAAATATATTCTTTTTTCAAAATCAATATATCAATGATTGGTTTCCAATCTTACTCGGAAGATTTTGGGTGGAAGTGACTCGGAATGTGTATCCGTCAGAATAAATGGTTAATAGAGAAAAGTAGGTAAAAAGAAAGAACAAAATATTAGATTGAGATATAGTGGATAAGAAATGTAACTGTCAATTGATGCTTTCCTGTTAAGCTTAACTTGTTAATACCCACCATGTATTGTAGGCTTCTTAAAAAAATAATAATCATCTGTGGTTAAATATCAATTTGGAAAGAATGTGTCAAAATTTAAAAAAAAATATTGTAGGTTTTTTTACTTTCCCACCCAAAAACTAATAATCTGGTGCTAATTATAGATTTAGAAAGAATTTGTCAAATTTAAAAACAAAATTAAAGCATGCTACTAGATTGGCATCTAGGTCCCACCCTTTTACTGTTGAAATAGTTAAATGTTACCACCACTTCTACTGGAACAGTTTCTTTTCTCACACTTTCTGCTTGTAGATCTCTTTGTTTTACTTGATAGTTATAATCTCCAAAAATTTAAATATAACATCAGTTGCCATGTTCTATCCTCTTGTATCCCATTCATCTTTTATCTTTTCCTCAATACCCTCTGTACCCAGTATTTTCTCTCAATGTAACCCTAGTGGCAGTTTTGCCTTGCTTGGGGTGAAATGATTAAAAAAAACAAAAATCCAGATAAAGCTTTCCAAGAGAGAAACTGTGATTTGGAATTGCAACGAAAGCAGTGATAGGACCTGTCCAGAATTTATCATAAACATTCAGGATGTGGATTTTGTAAATGGTGAACGCTTCAAATACTTCGGTGTGTGGATCAGTGATAACACATTTAATATAGGAAATAAGGAAATTGACATGTAAAAATAGCTGCCCTTGATGTAGTTTCACCAAATATCACAAATTGCTATCCAATCAAAACATTAATTAAACATTAATCTGAAAACTCTAGTAATAATCTTAGCCTTGTCAGATTGAAACTTTCACAGGACAATCATGCACGATGCCAAATTTTTAAAGAAATATATAAACGGTAATCTCTATACAACTGCCCTGTAAGATTTGTGTTTAGAATTGGCTTTGATTGAATAAATCTTGTGTGTCTTGACAAAGATCAAACTTCTTTGAACCTTGTGAACTAGCACTACAGAATCACAAAGAACTGTACCAAATGACAAGAATCTCATCATTTGTGGACTGCCAACAGTAGTAATAACAAAAATGGATAGCAGATGTAACTCAGAGAAAATGATATAATCAAGATTTTAGCATTCTACATTACTTCAAATAAAAGGTTAGGAAGTCCCCCCCCCCCCTTAATACTGGAAAGAATTATTTCAGCTGCATCACTCCAAAAAACTGAAAAAATTGAATCAAATAACAAGAACCACCGGAAAATTGTTTTGAGAAAAAATTCAACTGAATTGATAAAGAAAATCAACTGCCAAGTCAATGAATGCTGAATGTTTCCTTGTAAGAAAACAGCTAATATTACCATACCAATTAATGTGATTTTTGCCTTGAAAATCCGTGGTGTGTGTTCTGGTTCAGTATTGGCTCGGAATGAGAAATTAGAGAGCTGAGTTCACATTCCAGTTAAATTCGTTACATTAACTTATACACAAATACCCCTTGGAAAGGTATTAATTCATTTCTTCTCCCTCCAGCTATGGGTTAAATAGTGGGACAGATTGGGTTCTATAGCCTTGGTTAACTTTCAGGCAATTAAATTTAGCATAATCTTAATTACTTTTCTTTTTTTTACTTTTGCTGAAATTTGTAATTATACATCTACAAATATTTTCACTGCTGCTGCTCTGATGAGTTTCTCTCCCTGGTGCCCCAACCGCATGAATTTGCTTGTGTTACAAGATGTGCATTATGGTGAACAGGATATCAACTCTGAACAGAAATTGAAGTGCTGATTTCGAATTCCAGTTGGATTTGTTGCATTTACTTACATGCAAATACCTTTGGAAAATGTATTAATCTGTCTCTTTCCTCCAACTATGGGTTAAATAACATGACAGATTGGGTTCTATATCCTTGGTTAGCAACCAATCTACTGCAGAAAGTAATGGCAACCTACTGCAAGGAAATTTCCTGCCCAGTCATGTCTCTTTTGAGACATAATCGGCCAAGTATGTTTCACGTATGGCACATAACTGACTAACTAGATTGGCAACTAGGTCCCATCCTTTTACCATCAAAATAGTAAAATATAACCACCACTTCTACTCTAGCAATTTTTCTTGTTTTTCCTGCCTGTAGAGGTCCTTTCTGTACATGCGCTTTTCTTGATAACCACAACTTTTAAAAGTTTAAAATGCAACTTCAATTGTCATCTATCTCCTTGATTCCACACTTTCTCTTATCCTTTTTTCAACATCCTGTACCTTGTTGTTCTTTCCTGTCACTATAACCACCTGTGCACCAGTGGCAGTACTGCCTTACTTGGGGTGAAATGATTACAAAACATTTATTTATATATATGCATACACACACACTGTAATCATTTCACCCCAAGCAAGGCAGTATAGCCACTAGTGTGCAGGTGGTTACAGTGACAGAAAAAAACAACTTCAAGTTATTGTAAATTGCCTGAAGACATCAGATGGTAGAATCTGGGTTGGGTAATATCACTTGTATACAAATGAAAAAAGTATATATATATATATATATATATATATATATATAGCTACCCACGAACCTACATAACATTGTTTTATATTTAAAAACAAAAGAACCATTTCTTTTCCTCTTTTTTCTTTTTTCCTTTTTTATGCAACATCAAATTCTTCTACCTTCATGCTCAAGAAATATTTTTATTTCCATGTATTTTTTCAATTGATTAATTTATGGTCATTTTTTTTCTTTTTCTTTTTGGAATATTTGAGTTGATAGTCAGTTTTGAAAGCCAAAGAAAATTTCTTTCTGTTTATTGCTTCCTAAAATTTAAAGATTTTTTTTCTTACAGTATTTACACTGTTGTCCTCATCTCTATTGACAAGTTTACAATGTTTTGGCCATTGTACACTCCAGCCTTCAAGTGCTAAGAATTTTGAACTGAACCTTTTATTTCAGTCACTAGGGTATATAATTCTTATTCCATGTGCAATGCCAATTCTGGGTGTTATGTAGTCATCTCCCTTTACATCAACTCCCTAAGTTATTTGTTCACCACTGATGTAGCCAGGAATTGAACTCATAACGCTTTCAGTAAAGTCATTGGAAATAACCAATGCCTATATTCACTGGGCCATGTGTCCTTAAAGATTTTTTTTTCAAAAGTCTGATTTTTATAACTGTAATACTGAACAATTTTTTTTTTTTACCAGAAATTTTTCATTTTGCTTTTCAATAATTTCTCAGTGATTACTTAATTGGTGAATAAATTTACAAACTTTTTTATCATTAACTTTTGATTAGATCTTTTCTTCATTGTTGTCTTTTATTAGAAATTTTTTTCTCTTTTGTTGACTCATCCCAAACAGTGTGATAATGTCACCAAAACATAAGGGGGTGACTGTGAAAGAGAAGGAAAAGATTTTAGAAGGAACTGGAAACTCAATAATAGTACAGTGTGTGGCAGAAATACCTCCCAAATAGTAGTAAAAAATCAATAGCAATACTTCCTTCATCAAGCTAGTTTTGTGGGAGGTATTTCTGCTATATACCCTGTATAAATTTCAAAGTTTAGGCAGAGACCTTTGAAGTACAGTTAAAGTAGAATTTAGAAGGAACCAGAAGTTCATTCTTAAATTGGAAACAATGGATAAACTTCTGACCGAGGAGAAGTGTGGACTAGTTGATAGGTGAGCTGATCTACTCCTTTTTGTTCTTGTTTAAATATGAAATTAGAGTGTATATATCTATATCTATATCTATATATATATGTATATATATAGTTACATGTTGAGGGTAACAAAAGGAAAAAAAATGATTGACCAAAACTCAGTTAAAAATCACATACAAATATTTAATTGACGATAAGCACAAAATGATATATATACAAAATTAAAAATTTTTTGCATTCAAAACAGAAAACAGTTTACTACTGGCAGAGTGATGGGTAAGTGTTATGAAGGGGAAGGAAGGTGTCAGATATCTTTACCCAGTTAACGAAGAAGTTTAAGTGCTATACTTTTAGGAAATCCTCAAATGTGTATATAAAGAATTATTAGTTTGGTCAATGAAAGAGTCAAAAATATCTATTTACCCTTTTAGTTTCATGAGGTTCTCTTTCAGGTTTTAGTTGGTCAGCAACTTTTCTTAGAGATTTTTTTGGCTGGATGCACAGATCCACAAATCTGGCTAGAGTTGATAATGTAAGCACTTACTATGCATATTCTAGAATCCTTTAGAATTTTCTCAGACATTCTAGCATCTTCCAAATGTTCTATTTCTAATTTCCTTATTTTTACAACTACTTCGCGAATTAAAACTTTTGTAATAACAAGTACGACTCAATAAAATCTCTGATTACAACTTTTTAGACATTATTTTTATATATAACTGCCTCCTCATAACAATATATATATATATATATATATATATATATAACCAAGTATGGGTGGAATAAGATTTTTTTTTCGAAATAACAACATCACTTGAAAAGACACAAAAAGTGTTGAAACAAAATAGCTACTTTTGTAGTGATATTATAACATATCAATGTTATAATTTATTAATAAATATTATTATTAATATATATATATATATATATATATTTTTTTTTTTAATTTTTTTTTTTTTAAAATAATTGTTTCATCCCAAGCAAGACTGTACTACCACTGGTGCACAGGGATTACATAATAGGCGAGTGAAGAGAAAGGAGAACAGTTCACAGTGTCTGAGAATAGGTATGAAAAGGACAGAAATACTGATGTGAAGAGAGATGCGTGAGAGTAAAGTGTAAAGAGAGAAGATGGATGGGAGTCAAGGAGATAAGAGATGACAGTTGACATTACATTCAGATTCTTGGAGATTGTAGGAAGCAAGAATATGGAAGGGAGTTCCACAGGCAGGAAGTGCAAGAAAAGAAGCTACTAGAGTAGAAGTTATGGCTACACTTTTTTTTTTTTTTTTTTTTACTGTAAGAGGGTGATACTTTGTTGCTGGTCTAGTAGCTTGAGTAAATTCATGCAGAGGAGGCATCAAGAAACTAAGCTTGCTGAAGCAGAATCTGTGGAAGAGAGCTGCCAGGTCAGGATTGACTACATTGCAGATCAGATTCTTCTTTGGATTTTGTCGAGAAACCCAAGATGAATATCAGGGGCACTTGACCAGATATGACAGCAATATTCGATGCACAGGCAGATGGTAAATTTGTATATGTGCATGAAGGATTCAGAAGAAGAAAACTTCTTGGCCTGACACAGAGACCCCCACCCTTCCTTGCAGCAGATTTCACTATTACTTCAATGTAGTCATTTTACTTAAGGTCAGCTGTGAGAGTGAGGCTGGGAAAAGCTTTCATTATGATTTAGAAGTCCAAGTGTCATTTAAAGTAAGACAATTAATAGGTAGTTAAACGGTAAAAATGACCTGAAGATTTGGGTTGGTATATGACTAGATTTGTGCTCTCTCAACATAAATCCTTGTCCATGAAAGATAAGCTTTCAGGATTTAGAACGTTGGCTTAAATCAAATCGTAGGTTTACGGCAAGATTTGGAATGTGACGAGATTTATGCTATCTCTCTCGTCATTGACTTTTGGGAATGAATTGATTAAAGCCTTGTCCATGAAAGATGAACTTTCAGGATTTGGGATGTTGGCTTACAGCCACATCATTTTGATATATCAGTTCACATACAATTACTGCAGTTAAGCAGCATCAAACCTGGACAGTACTTAGATGAGTGACCATTTAGAAATACCAGGTTCTACAAGCTTGGATGTATGGTAGGTATAATGGGTAATGGCTTATTTTGATTCCAGTTGGATTTGTCATATTCACTTACATGCAAATACTCATGGGAAGGGTATGAATTCACCTCTTCTCCCCTCATCTATGGGTTAATTAGTAAGAACTTGTATCATGAAACCATTATCTCCAAAAATAAAATTGTGTACAAAATATTAGGTTTTGATATTAAATAACTGATAAAGGTTGATATTTCGCTAAAGCAACCAACCAAGCCTTCCTGATAAGTATAAGTGTCCTTTTTGTTTTCATTTTCTCTAAAAATATTGCTCACATATTCTGACTATGGTATTCTCAGCATCCTTCTGTAGAACCACATTTCTGTTGTTTCTTCATCTATGTGAAGATTGGTGTATAGGAGATTGGTGTCGATATGGCAGAACAATTTATTTACTTATAATTGTCACGTGACTAAACGGTTTTCATTAGTGCATGTTAAATAACTCTAACAAATTCATTTCCTAATTATTAAAACTTCCCTTTATTTTAAAAAATGATAATTAAGTTATTAACATAAAAAATAAAAACAGAAGTCAAGTGAAACATCCTTGCTATACGATAGAAAAGAATTTTGTGTATTTAATGATTGTTAGTATTTTAGCTGTGGTCTTTGATTTTGTTTGTTTTAAATGGTCCAGTTTCTGAAAGACGTTTTTTTTTTTTTTGTGAGTGTGATTTTTGACTGAGAATGATCAGAAGTAAATTGCAGTGCAATTTCCCCCCCCCCCCCCATCTTGTTAGATATAAGACTGATTACTCACTGTACACTTAATGGCTTTCAATGTGTGTTGGAAATGAATCTCTGTCACAACAAGGACAAAAAAACTATCAATATAACTTTATGCAAGAAATTCATTTTGTGCATTTCCTGCCATGGACCATATTAATGTAGTTCATTGATGCATTAATGGTTAATTGCATATGAAAGCTAATTTTTCTGATTATCATAGTTTTAGAAAGGTTGCCTGCATGTGTGGTTTGGTGCAAAAAAAAAAAAATAAATAAATAAAAAATGATTGAGAGGTAAATTTTAATTTTAGAAAATTTTTAGGTTGTTAGATTCATTTTGCAAAGGCATGAATGTACCTCTTTTTGACTCCAGCTCAGGGTAGTTTTATGAAGCACTGATGCAAAACCAACTGACAAACATTGTCATAATTATTTAATAACTCGATAAAAAAGACCCTTTTGTTTTCACTATTTACATTATTCGGACTATTATCCTCATCTTTGTTGCCATTTGTACGACATTTCGGCCGTTGTACGCTCCAGCCTTCTTCAGGTGCTAGGAATTTTGAACTGAACCCTTTATTACAATCACTGGGGTATATGATCTTCATTCCTTGCAAATCGCCTCTTTTGGTAGTTGTACAAATGGCAACAAAGATGAGGACAATAGTCCGAATAATGTAAATAGAGTAAATACTATCTCATTTCAGAAATATAGGCAAACACTTTTGTTTTGTTTTTAGCGCTATGTCCCTTCAGTATTGTAGGAGTTAATATTTCTTTACAGCTTCATTTTCTTATGTAGAGTAATTGGCCATAGTTAAATGTAATTGGCAGAAATCCCCAACAAACAGAACTGACAAAGTTTCCAATAAAGAATAACAAGCAAAAGAAAAGGGCAAAAATAATACTAAGCAAACAAACACACACACACACACACACACATATATATATATATATCAGAAGTTTGCAAAGTAAAAATGGTGTGAACATACAAAAAGGATACAAGCAAGTTATCACATTTCTGACTTCGACAAGAAATGACAATGTGGATGAGACCACTTCTTGGTCTTGCTTTATTGGCTGGGAAGAAATCCAAGCATGCATCTGTAAATTTAGGAAAAGGATGTTTTTGCTGTCATTCTAACTATATTTTTATAAAAAAAATAAAAAATACAATTTGTATATTATCAATTGTTTTTTTTTTTGTCATGGGTATTTTAGTAGGATCACTGAATATGTGGTATTGTGGTATATGATGGATTGAATGGTGACGGATGAATTCTTCTGGTGACAGTAAATTGTAATTAATAAATGGATTATGAATCAGATTTCTAAGTTTAGTATTTTGAAAAATTAAATAAAATTAATCTGCACAAAAATGTCTGTCTTCAATAATATATAATATCACATATTGAGTGCTGGTAGTAATAAAGAAGTGCTCTATGTATAATAACAGAGTTAACATTTTATACTGATAAATATAAGTTTTATTCCTCACTAGTAGCACAGCACTATCTCATGCACAGATTACAGAAAACTTAAGTTTGTCTTACCAGTGAAGAACAAAATATATGCATACAGGGTGTATCAAAGATACTTTTACAAACCTTTGGGGCAGGTCTCTCACCCCAAAACAAGGACAAAAGTCTATATCAACATATGTCTGCAAATCCTTTGTTTTTGAGTTAAGTTTCAAGAAAGTTTAAGATATATGGTGCTGTGTTTCCATGTAGACTAGGTTACATTTGTCATTTGTGTACATTTGTGTCTTGTCTCTCTTCAGCATTTTACGTGTTGTAGTGAGTTAACTGAGAAGTGTTCTGTTCAGCAATGGCAGGATATTCATATTGTGAGCTTGTAGATATAACTTTCATATGTGACCACACGGCTGTAACAGATTGCAGTTTCCAGACAACAGGCAGCTGTGTCGTCCAACCTTTAAGGCTGTCATGTCGCTGAGACAGGATCTGTGGCACCATGAACTATATTTTGAGGAAGATAGAGATTTGCTCGTACACCTGACTCCAAAGAAAAATAAACTCAAAAACAAAGGATTTGTGTACATGGGTTTATAAAGACTTTAGTCCTTGTTTTGGTGTGAGGAACCAGCCCCTAAAGTTTGTACAAGTATTTTTGATACACCCTGTATATATAGTTCTGCTCTGTTTTCGTTTGAACATGAAACTGTGGATATAAAAAATTTATGGAGATTTAGGACGAGAAGTTTTGCTTAAAGGTACAATTTCAGCCTTGACTAATCAGTTAGGCAGAGTGTATTAGATTCTGTGATAGCTTTGGCTGCCCAGAGGGATACAGGTTCGAATCCTGCCGGAGATCCTAAATTTTTCTTTAAGATTTCTCAGACATTCAAGCTGGGAGATGAAAATATTTTTCTGTTTAATAAATAGTTAGATCTTCTGCTCAGTTATGAATATCCACTAAAAATAACGTTTACAGTGACACAGACGCTCACACTTAATCCAAATAAAATTTGTCTCCTAGCTGATTAATGTTATATTCAGCAACTCAACTTTATCATTTTTTTTGTAAACGTTTTGTTCACTTATTAGGAGGTATGAAAAATATATATATATATATCTATATATATATATATATATAATTTTTATGAAATTAATTAACTCTGATATTTTTTAATTTGTTTAAACATTTTTATGGATACTCATATTTGAGTAAATACTCATTTTTCTTCTTTTTATTATTATTATAGAGTATATTTATATTTACTGGCCTGAGAGACACATTTTTCCTGGTTTTTCATAATATTTATATCTGCTCTGTTTTCATATCCTAACACCCCACTCAATAAGTCCCAGGCCCGACATATAGATGGTGCAACTAATAAAAAATCCATATGATTTTTATATTAAGTACTAACTTTCAAATGGCACGTGACAAAATTTGGGCTCAATCAGATTATTAGTTTACAAATTACAGTTATTTAAGTGAAGCTACTGTTGAAAGTTTTCAAAACAATGGAAAAATCTGAATTTCGTGTATTGATAAAGCATTACTTTCTGATGGGGGGAAAAAATACTGTTCAAGCAAAGTAATGGTTTGATGAGTTATTTAGACTCTGCTCCGTTGAAAACAATGGTTAAAAGGTGGTATGCTGACTTTAAACACAGTCGTACAGACACAAATGATGCTGAATGCTCAGGTTGCCCAAAATTGGCAAGTGTCTCGGAAAACACCAAAAGTCCACAAGCTTATTTTGGCCGATCATAAATTGAAGTTGTGTGAGATAGCAGAGAAGTTGAATATATCAGAAGGCAGTGTATTCACTATTTGTCAATGAGAAAGCCATGTTTGCTCACAGTTGATGAAAAACAACAAGACATTGATGATTCAGAGCATTGTTTGCAACTCTTTTAACACAAGGAATTTTTGTGTAAATACGTGACAATGGATGAAACATGGTTCCACCATTTCACTCCAGAGTCAAATCGGCTGTCAGCTGAGTGGACAGGAACAGGTGAAAGCTGTTCAAAGCAACCAAAAATGCAAATATCAGTCGGCAAGGTTTTGGCCTCCCTATTTTGAAATGCACAAGGTATTTTGATTACCTTGAAAAAGGAAGAACCATCAATAGCTAATATTATATAGCATTATTGGTGCCTTTGAAGAAAGAAATCACTAAAAAATGACCAAATGAAGAAGAAAAAAGTGATCTTTCACCAAGACAACACACTGTCCTAAGTCTATTGCAATGATGGCAAAACTACATGAATTGCACTTCGATTGCTTCTGTATCAACCTTATTCTCCAGACCTGGCCCCCAGCATCTACTGGCTGTTTGCAGACCTCAAAAAAGTACTCCAATGAAGAAGTGATATTGGAAAACAAAGCTATTTCCTTATTCTTGCTTTCCTGATGGCTACAACCTCCAGGAATTTAAATGCAATGTTAGTACTCATCTCTTAACTACTTGACCCCTAGTTCTTTCCACACCGCCCTGTATATCCTTTCCTTTCTCTTCACCTTTGCAACTGTCATCACACCTGTATTCCCATCCTTCTCTTGCTCCTTTCTAACTGGTTCGTCCCTCTCTTGACTCTCCTCTAATCATTTTACTCTTATGTATGTAGCCCCCTGCACATCAGTGGCGTTACTGCATGCTCGAGGTGATATGATTTGAAAATATATATGTGTGTGTGTGTGTGTGTGTGTGTGTGTGTGTGTGCCTGCCTGCCTGCCTATGTTGATGATATGACTCACTTTCATGTGTTATGCAATCGTGCATTTTTCAAACTAGTCGTGCTATTGATTTAGGACAATATGTTTTAAAAAATGTCTCATGGATGTGAATAGTTAACAGTTTGGAATAATCACTAATTTTTTTTTTTTCTTTTTTTTACTAACATGTATTTGAATTAGTGATTTCCCTACTCAAATCATTTTGGGTGAGGCACAATTGTGAACTTTTTGACTGAGCCAGATTGAAAAAAAAAAAAAAAAAAATCTGCATTTTAAAAAATTTTTTTTTTTTTAAATCTTTTTGCACTTAAAATAGGTCAATGAAAATGAACTAAAGCAAATCATATCTGTAAATGTGTAGCTAATTTTATTAATGTTTATCTCCATTTTTATTCTTACAAAACCTCAAATGATGTCAACAAGTGTTGAAATAGGATGAAAATTGCCTATTTTCTTACTCAAATATCATTTACGGATGTATGTGACTTTTTTTGTATTCAATCTTGCATTTTCAAATTGTCTTTAAAAGGAATTGAGACAAAAGAAAGAAATTGACATTGCATTTAATTTTTAGTTACATTAAAATATGAACTATATAGTTCATGCCAGTGTATAAATAATTTAGTAAATGCAATGTATTGTTCATAATAATTCTTTGTGATAATGTCACATTTGTAATTATGTAAACTTGCTAAATAAAAATTACTTTAAAAAAGTAAACCATGTATAAGTTATCTTAAAAAATATGAACAAATCTGCAAATTTAATAAAAAGTAAATGTATAATAATAGAAATTATAATCATAAATTAAACTATGAATAATTCTCTTTCTTATTGTAAAGACTTGTGTGTGTGTATGTATATATATATATATATATATATATATATATTCTGCACTACTGTAAGAACTGCAACCTTGAAACTTCTGAATATCATTTGTTATGTCTTTGTCTATGAGTGTATCAAATTTGATTAAAATTGAACCACTCCTTCTATAACCCGATTTTTTTCGATTATCAATTTTTGATATTTATCGAGGGTACCTCGACACAAAACCTAGCTAAGAACACTCGCAGATGCTTATAGTACAATTGTGTAAATGTTCAAGAAAATCAGTTCAGCCGTTTCAGTCTATAGATAACGGACACACACACACATAGAGAAAAAGTTCCATTTATAAATAAGTTTAGATATATATATATATATATCTTTCATTACATTTACTTATGCACACATAACCTGTCTCAAGGCTATTATGCATAAATGCAACGGATTCAACTGGAATTTGAACTCAACCCTCCGATTTCTCATTCCAAGCTAATATTCATTGCACCTAGATGAATATATTTAATTTAATGATAAATGTCACTGCAGAGATAAAAACAAATGTCTGCTTCAAGGAACTTGTAAAAACCGAAGGAGTCAGCTACAGAGCAGAAGTAAAAAAATAAAATATACTTAGGATGTACTGAAGGCAGTTTTAAAACACAATAAAATAATCACATGTCCACATTCAAACTAGAAAAATTTAAAAATAGCACCAATCTAGCCAACCATGTATGGAAATTAAAAAAGAATAGTGGAAACCCCCATGTGATGTGAAAAGTTTAAAAAGAAAAAAAAAAAAGCCAAACCCTGCTACGGTGGGGTTATCTGCAGATTGTGCCAAGAAGAAAAGTTGGCAATAGTATGATTTTCAGAATGACAAAAACTACTAATCAAAGGGTCTGAAATAATGTCCGGATGTAGACACATTAGAAAATAATTTTAAGGCTCATACAAACCACTCCCTTGCTTTGAACTTCTAGTTATGAACTCATAAAAGCACTAATGGCTAAACCATCAGTCAAAACAAATTGCCTGACAAAACCAAAAAGATTGAAACCGTGGCTGAGTTTTTTTCTACCTAAATATCTTTGACAGCAATAAAAATAAATTGGTAAATCAAAATAATCCTCATTTCTCTTGGAAGGGGGGAAAGCCTTATATTGTTTTCTTGTAGTGATGAAAATGTCCATTCACTATGATATTCAAAATTCCTTTTCTAGCGGTTATATGAATCTTGCTTAGACATTGCTGTGATGTCTAAGAAATACTCTGAATACTGGTAATGATGGGTGTTTTTATTTTATTTTTTGGCTTTTTTCTTCTCTGTGCTGTGTCCCTTCAGGATGTAGGTGATCATGGCCTTCCACATCTACCTCTTCCTTGTAACTCTTAACATTCCTTCTCCTGTTATCCCACTCAGTTCCCGTTCTACCAACGATCTGCTCACTTTCATCAAGTATGCCATGTGTTGCTTTCTCTTGTCTTTCCTCCCTTCTATCCATCTTGTGAGTATCAGATTCTCTAAGCCCTCCTTCCTCATGACATTTCCCAGAAACTTCAGCTGTCTTTTCCTGATGTTAAGTGTCAGTTTCCTTTTTGTTTACATCCTCTCCAAAACCTCACTGTTGATCACATGTTCTGTTGGTTCATTTAGTCACTGGGGGGAGTCACCTTCATATATAAGCAGATTATTGAAGCATCCTCCATTCTTAAGAAATATAATAAAAATAACAAGTAGAAGAATGACAGACAATTCTTTAAATGAGAGAACATTTAATGAAGTAAAAGAATGGATTAGGTTGCCATTTTTTCTGTAGTAGACTGGTTGCCAACCAAGGCTATCCTGCAATTTAACCTATATATATATTAACCAAAGGTATTTGTAAGCGAATGTAATGAAATTGTTTCTGATTATTCATTCCGAGCTGATATTCTTTACACTACACAATACACATCTAACACGTTTTTTTCTTTTCTTTAACAATGTATGCTTTGTCTTCAATTTTACGATAAAAATGTTTCTTTTTTTTTAATTTACTACTAGTCATTTCCCTACAAGAATTTATTTTTAGTTTCCTAATGTTTTGATTTTTGTTTCAATGCTTACTTGCTCATAGCCTGCTGCCTTTTATAAATTGAATTTTTTTAATTTGCAAGGATATGTGTTGTGGTTCAATGGTTATCAACTCTGAATGAGAAATCAGTGAGCTGAGTTCGAATTCCAGTTGAATTCATTGCATTCACTTACGTGCAAATACTCTTGAGAAAGTTATCAATCTGTCTCTTCCCTCCAGCTGTGGGTTAAATGGCAGGACAGATGATGTTCTATAGCATTGTTTGGCAGCCAGTTTACTGCAGAAAGTAATGACAACCTACTGCAGAAAATCTACCTAGTCGGTCATGTCTCTTTCAAGATATGATCACTCAAGCGTGTATCATGAATAACACTTAACTGACTGATATTTTATGTGACTGTCAGTCAGTCAGTTAAGTGCCATACGTGATACACGCTTGGGCAATCATGTCTCAAAAGAGACATGACTGACAGGGCAGAAGATTATCCCGCAGTAGGTTGCCATTGCTTTCTGCGGTAGACTGGTTGCTGACCAAGGCTATAGAACCCAATTTGTCCTGCTATTTAACCCATAACTGGAAGGAAAAGATGGATTAATACCTTTCCCAAGGGTATTTGTGCATAAGTGAATACAATGGATTCAACTGGAATTTGAACTCGGCTCCCCGGTTTCTCGTTCCGAACCGATATCCACTGTACCACAATGCACAAATTACTGTACATGTTTTAAAAAAGATAGTTAGATAGGTAATGTTAAGTTTTGTAAATTGTTTAACCTGAGTTGAATATATATTTAGCTACTAGTCAGCTACTTAAAGTTTAATATAATTTCTGTAATGCAAGAAATGTATGTCAGTGTGCTGCTTTTTGACTTTTTTTTTTTTTTTTTTTTTAAATCGTATCACCCCAAGCAAGGCGGTAACGCCACTGATGTGCAGGGGGCTACGTAATAGTGAAAAGATTGGAAAAGAGAAAGCGGGAAACCACATCCTAAACAGGGAACAAGGGATGAGCCTCTTAACCTGTTCAATAGACATGGGTGGAGTGTGAACCGGGCGATAGATAGATCTATCTACTCCAATTGAAAAAAAAAAAACAAAGTGAGAAGATTTGAAAAGAGAAAGCCGGAAACCACATCCTAAACAGGGAACAAGGGATGAGCCTCTACACCTGTTCAATAGAAGTGGGTGGAGTGTGAACCGGGCGATAGATAGATCTATCTACTCCAATTGTGTGGACACTTGAATGGACAATGAGAGAAAAAATAGTCACATAGGAATTGTTTGTCCGCTGTTTCTTTTTCATTCTAGTTTCTCTGCTCTGTATTGTCTGGGAAATGCCACCTTTGGTTTACTCAATGGATTTCATATTATCTAATCAAGATTTATTTAAGAGAAGGGATATGAAGTGGCTATCATCATTATTGGTAGACTTTGCCAATCCAACTGATAGTTGCAATCAGAACTGTCCAAATTTTTTACATTAGTGTTATGGTGAAACACACCTATTCCTCAGATAATGGACTCTCCCTCCTATATTAATAAGAGTTAACAGGAAGTTAACGGGAGAAGTTCGTAGGAGTTCTTTAGAGTTCCATTGGAGTTCAGTAGAACTACTAGGCAGTTGATATTAGTTGGCATTTAGCTGAATACTATCAAGTTCCTAACACTGTTGGGTGCATTAAGTTGATTAGCAACTGACATAGCACGATTATAAACTTCAGTGCAAAAACTACTCCACAACAATTAGTAATACACTGCAAGTAAAGAGGATACTTATCAGGAAGAGACAGCTGAAATTTCTAGGGCATATAATGAAGAAAGTCTGCTTGGAAAATTTGATACTCACATGACAGATTGAAAGCAAGAGGGAGAGAGGAAGACTGGAAAAAAGTTTAGGAGAGATGACAAAAATAGTTACAAAGGATGAGAAATTGTGGAGAGCCATGATTGCCAACATCCTGAAGAAACATGGCCAATAAAAGAATTACGCTTTTTTTTTCATATAAAAACAAGTGAAAGATTTAGTTAATAATAGAATGGATAATTAATTGTACTGAAAGACCAGTTGGGGAAGTTCTGGCTTAGATATTCACAATTAAAACTCTTTTGTCAGGCTGACCTGGCTTCAATTGGATGTGCAGGTGGTGTGAAGGATAGTGATTTGGAATGAGAAAAGATAGTTCAAGTTCCATTGGAGTTTGTTACATTCAATATAACACAAATGTCATTACACAAAAAGTGTCAAAAGTCATTAACATTTTCTATTTTACCTGTTAAGTGTCATATGGCTTTAATTATGTTTTTTTTTTTTAAATTCCTACCTTGTCTTTCAGACACTAAAAGAAAAAAAAAAATTGAAAATTATTTTAAAATTTGGTTAAAAATGACTATGATTAAGCTTTTCAATTTTGAATTAGTAAATATAGTTTTCACCTAATAGCAATATCACCTGACTGAATGAAAGTAATGAAGAAAAGATTTATGTATTATGGAAAAAAAATAGAAAAGAAATCCTGGTCATGGTACCAGATATAAGTTGATGCCAGGGTGTGGCTTGACCAATTCTTTCTGTTCCTTAAACAGTCTACCCACATTTATGTATGTTTTGATCTTGGACCAGCCAAAGTAGGATTTACTGTTATTACCTTGCTAGATTGGTCCTGAAACGTGAGGGGCTAAGTATATTATTAAGACTGGATTTATGCAATCCTTGATACAGAGTATAATCAGGTCACTGCAACACCACAGGCACCAGAAATAACAAAATCCATGGGTGTTGATTTTTTTTCCATTTGCTCTACCCCCATTCTCGGTATTCTCATCTGTCTGTTATCCTCCTCACTTAATAGCAATATCACCTGACTGAATGAAAGTAATGCAGTATTTTAAGATTTATATATTATGGAAAAAAAAAACAAACATATTTTTGTAAGCATTCATTATTTACCAAAAAATTTTTTTCCTAAGGCAATAGTGACTTTAATGAATTTCAGAAAAGCAATTAAAAACTTTTCTAATTAAATAATGTCATAGTTTTATCGCATTTTTTTTTTTTTAAAGATTTAGGCCAGAGTTTTGGGAAATGAGTAGTAGTTTGAAAAAAAAAAAAAAAAATTACATTCTCCAAGGAGTGCTGCATTTAACTAATAAGAAATTTTGAATAAAAATTTAATTTCTTGGAATTTTATGAAATTAAGTAAAGGGGGAGTAACATTTGAAAAAAAAAAAAATTTTTTTTTTTACCAAGATTTTCTAAAATATCAATTTCAAAAATAATTATTTTATGAATAAGACCTGAAAGTTTCATTGAAATGTGACAATTATTTAATTTTTTCAAGAATTTCAAAATCAATGTGTTTTTTACTGGAAAAAGTGCAAAAACACTAATTGCAAATATTATTTCAACTGCTGACGCAAAAAAATAAAAAGATTTTTAACCAAAATTTTGAACGTTCTAGAAAGGAGTAAAAAATTTAATAAAAAGTACTTTGGTCTTTCTTTTTAATAATAACAAATATTTTGATGATAAAACTTTGTTTTTGAGTTCAAGGTTTTTTTTCTATCATGCTATGCTGTTTTGTTGGTGAAAAATTGTGATACCTGCTTTTATCCACTTGAACATATATCATCTGAAGAAGACCAGAGTGTACAAATAGTTGAAATGTTGTGAATAGGACAATAAAGATGAGGGCAATAGTCTGAACAATGTAAATAGTTACAATACCCAATCTCAGAAATATACACAAATATCAGAGTAATTATGTTTTTAAGGTAAGCAGTCTTTGTAATTAAAGTGCTTGATATCAACAGATTGAGCATTAATAATAAAAAGTTTATTCACTTATCTCATGCCTGACTCTGAGTTTTGTGTAGTTACATCCGCTCTTCAGGAAACATGATAGATTAATCTCACTATCATATTCTCATCAAGTCTCCTGAAGTTTGGATGTAATTCTGTGAAACTTAGTGGAAAGACATGAGATAAGTGAACAAATTATATATAATGTCTAATTACTGTCGGAATTTCTGGAATGCGAAGTTATCATCATTTAATCTATTTACATGTGGACTATTATCCTCATCTTAGTTGTTACATGTTAAAGTGTAACAAAAGAAAAAAATTGATTGACCAAAACTCAGATGAATCACAGACGAATTTTGAATTTACAAAACATCAAATAAAATATTTACAAATATACAATTTTTGTTGCATTCAAAACAAGAAACATAGTTTATACTGCCAAGTGTTACGAGGAGAGAAGGGGAAGGTAAGGTATCAAATATCTTTACCCAGTTATGTTGGCAAAGAAGTTAAGTGCTATACTTTTTGGAAATCCGTAAATGAATATATAAAGAAAAAATATTAGTTTGGTCAATGAAAGAGTCAAAAATATCTATTTACCCATACAGTTTCATGAGGTTCTCTTTCAGGTTTTAGTCGGTCGACAACTTTTCTATGAGATTCTTTCGGCTGGATATAAATCCTTGAATCCAAGCTGGTGTTGATAATGTCAGCACATCCTGTTAGCAACTAACTGCTCTCTGCCCAAAACCTATTTTTATCGGGCTAACACCTAATTTGCATATTTCTAGAATCTTTCGATTTATCTTGAATCTACTGGAATTTTCTCTATCATTCTAGTACCTTCCAAATGTTCTATTTCCTTATTTTTACGACTACTTCATGAATTCAAATTTTTGGGGAATAACAAGTAGAACTCAATAGAATCCCTTCCTACAACTTTTTAGACATTATTAGTATTTTATATAAATTCATTCTTGTAACAGTTGTTATCACAACATTTCAGGAGTTGTGGCCTTCATCAGGTACAGGTTGATATAGGGAATTTTGCGTGTAAAACACGGCTTTAGGACATTAACAATCATCGCTATCCATAACTTCTTGATTTTTTTAAGCTTTTAATCATTTTATTTTTGGCTTCTGTGTGCCATGACCCTTCAGGATGTAGGTGATAATGGCCTTCTACATCTCCCTAATTTTTGTATCTCTTAATAGCATTTCTCTTGTTACTCCTCCCAAACCCTGCTCTGTCATCCATTTGCTCAAACCCATAATGTATGTCACATGTTACTTTTCCTTGTCTCTCTTTCTCTTTATCTGTCCTGTGAGTATCAAATTCTTCAAGCCCTCCTTTCTCGTTACGTCTTAAAAACTTCAGCTATATTTTTCTGATATAAAGTATCAGCTTCATTTTTGTTTATATCTTTAAAACTTGTCATTGCTCACATGTTCAGTCCATGGTATCCTCAGCATCCTTCTGTAGAACCACATTTTGGTTTCTTAAAGTTTGTTATCTTTGATGAGATTGTCCAGCAGTCACTGCTGTATTGAAGGACAGACATCATATAACAATCATCACAACAGGATAGATTTGATTTTATGGCCTTGGCTGGCAACCATTCTACTGCAAAAAAGTAATGGCAACCTACTGCAGCAAAATCTGCTCAGTCATGTTTCTTTTGAGATATGATGACCCAAGTATGTATCATGTATAACACTTAAATAATTTAGATAAAAGGATTGAATAGCAGGGAAAATTGAGTTCTATAGCTTTGGTTGGCAACCAGTCTACCACAAAGTAATGGCAACCTACTGTAGGAAAAATCTATTTTGAGATATGATGACCCAAACAGGTATCACAAATGATACTTAACTGACTGAATCCAAATATCAAGGGCCGATACAATTGAGCATGTACATCTTCATCTTTTTTTTTTTTTTAACTCTAATTTGAAAAAACAGAGAGCACTTGAAATATTGAAGTATAAACAAGAAAAAAAGGATAGTAGTTTAAATAATTGATAGAATAGTGTGAGAAGTTCAGGGGTAGTTTTATCTCAGATCTGTTATAAATTTCTGATCAAATTATATTCTGCTAATGTATAATTTTGTTGAGTGTAAAACTTTAGCATGCCAATATCTGTATGATACTTATCAAAATACAGGCTATAGCACTGCATACAGAGATATATTGGAGAACTATTTTAATAAATAAAAGCCATATTATGATTGATAGAATGTTCATTTTGTGGAGTTGGTCATTGTATATTTTAATTGGAAATATTGCTCAACAAACAGAATTGATATCGTTTCCAATATACAAATACGAAAAAGAACATGGCAAAATAATACTAAACAAAAAATATGAAAGTCAAAACTAGGCAAAGGAAACACTTCTTCTATGTGCCCTGTCCTTTCAGGACGTAGGCGATCATGGTTCTCCACATCTCCCTATCCCTTGTGGCTCTTAGTATGTTTGCTCCTGTTATACCTCGCAACCCCCGTTCTGTCATCCACCTGATCAGGCCCTGCAAATATGTTATCCGCTGCCTTCCTCTGTCTCTCTTTCCTTCTATCTGGCCAGTCAGTATCAGGTTCTCCAGGCCTTCCTTCCTCATTGCGTGTCCCAGGAACTTCAATTGTCTCTTCCTGATGCTCAGTGGCAAAAAGTTCACAATGTAAGAATTGTATGCATACAAAAAAGGGTTACAGTCAAGCGATTATATTTAGACTTAAACAAACCAAAAAATATGGCAGAAGAAATTGAAGTGGTTTATTTTTTATTTGTTATGAATAAATCCCAGCATGCATCTGTAGGATTTGTCTACAAATTTGGGGAGGGGATGTTTTTAGAAGACTAGAACCAACAGTTATAATAGTATTGCTCTTATTTGTCCTATCATTAACAATCTGCATACCAATGGTGCAGATGATGATGATGATTAAATATTGATTCGATCAACTTCATGAAAATAAAAAGTGAACACCATTATAAAGATGGGTCGGGGGGAAACATTGATTTCCGATGTAATTGGTGTGGAAAAGGTGCCTGCTGGAAAAACTAAACCAAATTGTGAATCAAACAAGTAGTTTGAAGAATAAAATTTTAATATCGTTAGACATTTCAGAAGATAAAGAGCTTCTTAAGTCATCTGGACATCAGTAAAAGTAATTGAAGTGAAAGTAAGCAAGAACGGAAATTTAGAATTTCTGTTCTTGGAGGATTGAATAGAAGATTTCTCTATTAAAGTGGTGTTAAAATACTTTCCTTTTTTTTCTTTTAGATCTGATTATCAGAATGTTGTGGTCACCATATTACCACAGGTTGTCTATAGCATATGGCCACTAGTAGTTTGAATGGCACACAGCCAGAGCCATGTATCACAACAGGGTTGCTCAATGTATATTAGTTTCTGATTCACTAAAGTTAAGCAACATTGAGCCTAGTCAATACCTAGATGGGTGACCACTTGAGAATACCAAATGCTGTAATCTTGTATGTGTGGGTGGTGTAATGGATAATAGCCTGAAATTGTTTCTTAGAGAAATGTTCTAATTTCAGTTGGGTTGGTTATATTTATTTCCCGCAAATATCGTCTCTCCCCAGCTATGGGTTACTTAGTAAGACTTAAATCATTATGACCAAAAAATTATTACAATCTAAAAAGATTGTTCTGGCCTTTTAACTTGCAAAAGCTTGAAAAACTATAGAAAATAGATCGGTCTCCTCTAGGTCAACCAACTAGTCTAACATATAGCTTTTACTTTCATTGCCTTATGAGTGAGTCCAACCTCAAAATTTAAAAACCTTAATATTATATGAACTTTTTTTTATGACACTTCTTAAAATAATTATTTTCATTGTTTTTTCATATAAAAATCTATTTGTATAATAAAAATGTAAACAAAGCCAAAATTAAGATTGGTTAATTTCCACTGAATTTGTTAACATTTAACTACAAATTCTACTGACTTTATGATCATAGTTTTTATGTGAATATTAATCAACATTCAAAGAGCTTTCTAAAGATATACAGTTCTTCCATATTGGAAGATTTGGAAAGGTTAGCATATAGTGGAAAATAGCAAAATCTGCCATTTTGAATTTGGCCCAAATCAGTAATACCTTTTTAACTCAGGCCACAGTCAAGTCTACCACAAAATTGTGTACATGTCTTGCCATAAGGCATACAAATTTATTAAAAAAAAAAAATATGCCTTTTGAGAAATTAAAGGTTAAGGCCAAGGTTAAGTTATCCTATTACACTTTCAAACAGAAAATAAATAGGTGGCCTTTTAGCTTTATGCATGTACTTAAAAATGGTATATAATTTACCTTTTGTGGGTGGAAAAACAACTGAGATATTGATATTTAAAATTTGACTATTTACCATAATTAACCTTTTTGGCAAAGGTCAAAGGGTCATATCTTTTGACTTTGAGATGTAAAATAGGTACCATTTAATTTCTATCATGAAGCTCTATAAGTATATAAAATTTGAGAAAAATTTGTGTCTCTGCTGGTCACTTTTATTGATTTGACAGGGAAGACAATTGGAGTAGATAGACTAAACTATTGCCCGGTTCACACTCCACCCACGTCTATTGAACAGGTGAAGAGGCTCATCCCTATTTCATGTAGCTGTGGAAAGAAATATTAAGGAGAAACAGGTTACCTCCTTAGGGTAAGGCTACAAGAATATTGCAAGACCAATGAAATAACTTGGCTCATAAGATAAACAGTGGCATTTGTGGTGGACTTGTTGATCAAAACTGGTGCTATAAAGAGAGAATTACAACATACATTAATTCTGTATTTTATCTCCTTCAAAGTAGTCCCCTCCAAATGCCATGTACTTTATTCATTGTTATTACCATTGATGGAAGAATTCTTGGGATAATGAGCAGCTGCCTCATTGCTTTCTTGTGGATTTTCTTGAAGTCTTGAAATCTTGTTCCTTCCAAGTAGGATTTGATTTTTAGAAAGAAACAAAAAAAGTAGCACTAGTCAAAATCTGGGGGATATAGTTGTTGGACCTGGGGAATTTTGTGTATGGCCAAAAACTGCTGCACAAACCAGTCACTGATGGAACCTTTGTGGTGTGATGAAACAACCACATTCTACATGCTTTTCTTTCAAGTAGTGCCATAAACAATGGAAGTGAGTGAGAATGTTATAATTTAGTATGTATACATGACAGAGTTCAAGATCAATTTGTACAAATGGCTTCACTACTCCTGCTGTATCTCTGTTACTATAGTAACAGACCTGATACTTTTTGATTGGACCTTGTCTATCAGCTAACTGACCAATTTTATTTGTATTAATTACTAGCAGTATAGCCCAAGAAAATCGGTTCAGGTGTTTTGGAGTCTATAGGTAACACACACACACACACACACAAAGTTTCATTTATAAATAAGTTTAGATATATATAATTTTATAAACTGACGCCAGGACATGGCTTGACCAATCCTTCTCGTTCCTTAAACAATCCACTCATGTTGTGTCTGTTTTTGATTTCAGACCAGCCAAATTACAACCCTGG
The DNA here is from genome assembly GCA_037127315.1 of Ascarosepion bandense. NCBI lineage: Eukaryota > Metazoa > Mollusca > Cephalopoda > Sepiida > Sepiidae > Ascarosepion > Ascarosepion bandense. The sequence goes on from JBBBDQ010001960.1 coordinate 3,589,474, forward strand.
ACTTCGTCACTAGGGCTCCTTGCTTTTGGTTGAGGTGACTTTGGCTCAACCCCTGACCTATCTTCTTCTGTCGTTTTTGGAGTTGAAAGAGAGGTATTTTGTCTTTCTCCTGACACTTCATTGACTCCTCTTCCACAGAGGTTTTGTCTGTTTCCATTATCTTATCAGTGAGTTTCCACCATTTCTTTCCTTCCTTGTTTTATTCACCTTTATAACTCTCTTTTTTGTTGGTACTGACCTGCCTTTTGTTGATATCAATGGTACTCTTCTACCTTTTACTACCAAGGCAGAGGGGTTAAACTATTTCAGCTCTATGATTATGAAGCCAATCTTGTCCTAAAATTACCTCTTCACACAAATCTGAGGCCACATAAAATCTCTGGACACTGCTTGTCCTTTCTACTTCCACCGGGAGATTCACCATCCATTTTATCTTCATTATGGTTCCTGCCTCTTGGGTAATTTTTATGTCTGCCTCCTTCAAGTTACCCTTACATCTCAAGTGCTCATAATCTTGATTTAGCATCGAGACTTGTGACCCAGTATCTATTACAGTTCTCACGACTGCTCCTCCTACTAATATCTCACAATGAAATTCTTTTCCTTCTACTAATATATGGGACACCCTAGCTGTCTTCTTTAGTCTCCTAGTACCTTGGCTCTCACACTAACCAGCTATGGGCAGCAGCAGTAACACATCTCCAGAGTCATACACACGGGGGTCCCATTTAGGCCCATTCCATCTGTGTGACTGAAAGTGGACCCTACTCATTTCACTCATCCTCCTTTGCTAAGGACAGCTTCTCTTCAAGTGACCTGGTCTTTTACAATACCAGCACCACCTCATGGAGCAATTTGCTGTAAAATAACCCTCATTGCCACAGGTCCAGCAAATCAAGCCATATCTACCCAGTGTGGGTTCAGAAAACCTATACCTTTTTCCAGAATCTTCTTTGTTAAACCTTTCACTTTCTACTGAAGATCGTCAAAAACCACCTTTACGACTCACTCTGCCCTGGATTTTTGCTCTTAGTCTTCTGCCAGACTCCAGTGCTATCTTTTGCTAGGGGTATCATAGCTGATAAATTCAGGGAGCCCTCCTTTAATACATTGTGGCGAACATGCTCCTCCCTGAGCGCTCCTATGTACAAATCGGTGAACTGGGCTTGTATCACTGCACTTTGAGGCTGGCTATTCTAGCCAGCTTCTGTCCTAGCCCCCAACACTCTGGGGGGTCTCATCCCTCAACTTAGAGGCCATGAGGACACTCCTCAAACTATCATCGTCAGCTTCATTGGCAAACTCCCTTGTGATCTTCTCTTCTACCTCTTTTCTTGTGTTCCCCTGTAGGAGCTGCCTTATAACCTCTGAGGCCTTCCCTGTTGCAGCATTCCATGCAACATAGACAGTCTCAGGGTCCAAAAGTCAAAAAACAACCTGGGACATGTGGACTGACAACAATGAAGTTTTTAATTCCTGGTGTGTTGCTGCTTTCTCACTTCCTCTTCTATCTCCACCCTATTTGATCCCACCGACTCGTGGTCTGCCATGCTACCTATCGACTATTATTATTTCGTAGTTTTCTAAACTACGAAAATTTGATAAGAAATAATAATTTGTCTCGGCAAACACTACTACAGAATCGAGAATCGAAGGGAATAACCAAAGAGCGTCTTACTTAATACTGCCAACTTGTTGCTGCTTGTTCTCACTGTGTTGCTGTCGCTTGTCCTCGCCAATTTCTTGCTGCTTGTTTTCACTGCCTTGCTATCGCTCATCCTCATCGACTTGTCACTTGTTCTTGTTGACTTGCTATCACTTGTTCTCATTGACTTGCTGTTGTTTCTTGTTGACCTCATTGCTCATTTTTGTTGACTTGTCGGGATGCTGCAACTTGTTCTGGTTGACTTTGTTGCTTGCTCTCGTTGACTTGCTGTCATTGACTCGTTGCTTATTCTTGTCAAATTTGTCATGGCCATCTTAGGGTCTAATCCTGGTCACGGTACCAGATATAAGCTGATGCCAGGGTGTAGCTTGACCAGTCCTTTCTGTTCCTTAACCAGTCTGCTCACATTTGTGTATGTTTTGATCTCAGACCAGCCAAAGTAGGATTTACTGTTATCACCTGGCTAGATTGGTCCTGAAACGCAAAGGACCAAGTATATTATTAAGACTGGATTTATGCAATCCTTGGTACAAAGTATAATCAGGAGGTCACTGCAACACCACAGGCACCAGAAATAACACAACTTATGATCCGGGGGTGTTAATTTTTTTTTATATATCTATATATCATGTATATACACAGACATAATAATCAGGTCAAAGTTGGTGACACTCAACAGGTGGCTGGTATTTTGAAAATACTTCAGTAACAATGTTCTCTGAGTTGGGGTTTACTCAATTATCTTTTAGCAACATATCAGTCTGACCGTATTATTCAAACCGCTATTCAAATCACTAGCCCTAATTTCTCTTCTAGCAGCAGGTCCCAACTAATTTCGTCCTGCACCCTGGTTTTATTAAACAAGCACAAAAACTGAGGTAGTAAACGTTAGTTATGGAGGGTTCAATCCTCCCTCACTGTATAACTTGTACCAGCTTGAAATGAAAACTATAATAGTTATCCATTTTGACTGAGTCTCTGGGCCCTTCACTAATGAAAGGGAGTGAACTCACTCTGTTATCAATAGCCTGTCAGTTTCCAACATCCGGCAGCTCAAGATAGGAAATTTTCACAGTATAATTTTTGACTAAAATCGTTTTACTTGGGTTCTCTCAATTCAGTTACTCTTCCCAACAGAAATAATTGTATTTTATAACTTCAGTTACTTTTTACGATAAATTGTATTCTCCCATTTTTAAGAAATCTTGAAATATTCTCCCATTTTCAAGAAATCTCTTAAAATGAATAAAAAACCAGTCATCTGGAAATAGGGTTACAATTTAACATTTTAGCGACACATACTTCCCATGTTTTGGAGTCATAATTTCAATATGATTCTATCTTCAAGCAATCATTTTTGTGAAATTCTGTGTCGTGAAAATGTTGAATTATATTACAACAGCTCTACTTTTGTATTGAGCACTGTGAAATTAAAAATAAACTGTTAAGAAAAAGTAAGTTTCTTGTCTTCACATAATTGTATGAATGAATGAATATATATATATCTAAACTTATTTATTAATGGAACTTTGTCTCTGTGTGTCTGTGTGTGTGTGTATTCGTTACCTATAGACTCCAAAACGGCTGAAGCAATTTTCTTTAAAATTTATACAGTTGTACGATAAGTGTCTGCGAGTGTTCTTAGCTAGGTTTTGTGTCGAGGTACCCCCAATAAATATCGATAATCGAAAAAATCGGGTTATAGAAGGAGTGGTCCGATTTCAATCAAATTTGATACACTCATAGACAAAGACATAAGAAATGATATTCAGAAGTTTCAAGGTTGCAGTTTTTACAATAGTGCAGAAAATTGATTATATATAAATAAATAAAAAAGCAAGATGTTTGTGTGTGTGTCTGTTTATCTGTCTGTATGTCCTTTATACAAATCTACAATTTTTATCCGATTTTCACCAAACATCACACAAATATTCTTTAGGCTGAGTCTGAGCTCCAGGACCTTGGATTAGTTTTAAAGCTATACTGCCAGTAGTTATTGTTATAATAATAGCATACTGCAACTTGATAGTTATAAAGATTCGGTTTTTAATATACCTTCATAACTGCCTGATGATGGTGTATTAAACATCGAAGCTTTATAGCTATCAAGTTGAGTATGCTATTATTGTTATAATAACAACTATATATCTATGCTCTATTTTTGTATTGAGCACTGTGTAAAAGTAATTATCTAACTGGAATGTACTTCCATTAGTATTAACCACTTATATATATGCTGTGTAACACTTTTCACAGCCCCCACAGATACGCTTATCTGCAGAAGAAATATTGATCCATGTGCAAATAGCCATTTTTTTTTTTTTTTTATGGGTACTATGCTTGTATAATATTAATGCCTTTTCTTTTTGTTTTTTTTTAATTTTTTTATCTGTAAAAATAAACCTGCTTTGTGATCTCTGCTTGTGTTAAACAAAGATTTCTTAGCATTGCTTTTTCACTCGCTTACATTTTTTTTTTCCTCTTGAATATTCTTGATGAAATAAACCCGCCTCTAAAATTAGCATTTGTTTTCTATTACTGATTGGACTATCAATAGCAGCTGGTGCTTAAGCTGGTCATAGTTCAGTGTGGCAGCCTGTCCAATAATATATATATATATGTTTGTGTGTTTCTGCAGACACGTGGTATAGTGTGATGGTCACACTATACACCTCGCTGACTGGTTAAAAGACTATTGTAATGCACAAAGTTCTTTTGGTTTCTCAATGGATTCTTACATTGTAGATATAGGGTTAGTAATTGTATTTTTTACTCTTGAACTCATTTTCAATATGTACATCTCACCACCTCATGTGCTGTATAGGTATTTATATATTTGTATATACACATTTAATCTTGCTCTAACTTAATCCTAAGTTAAGCCTTTTTGTTTTTTCTGATTTCATTTGTGTGTATTCTATATTTGAACTGTTTACATGACCTTTGATATTAAATATATCAACATTTTAATTTATCCACAGGATTACATATTCACAACACTTTCTATTTTGTTATTTTTTGTAATTTGTTTGGGTATAATTGGCTAGACTATATAACCCAATTATACTAAAAACATTTAAATTTCAAAGTTCTTTTCCCTTTCATGTACATGTGGAATTGCATCACTGTAAACATAACATCATTTGGTGAAGTCCTAATCGACAAAACATGTCACATGGTAATTTTTTTTCTACTTTGTCCTTAAATTAACATCAGCTAAGTGACAAATTTTACATTCATATTAATTCTACATTATACCTTAGAGGTAGAGTCCCCAACTGATGTCAAATCAGTTATGTTTGAATCCCGGCTGAAAGCAATCGGATGTTTAGTCATATTGATGTGCTATGATACAGCAAAACAGGACTGTATGCAGATGACTATATATATATATATATATATATATATATATATATATATATATATATATATATACATACACACAAATAGTAAACATATGTATTTACTATTATAACAACTAATATATATATATATATATATATATATATATATATATATATTTGAACCAGCTAATAGGCTTATTAACTCTAGAACTGAGATATTAAACAAGTGTAGAATGCATAAAATGAAGTTTCTTACTTAGGATATCGAAAGTTATAGAAAGCCCCCCTCTCAGGTTTTTTTTTTTTTTTTTTTTTTTCCTTCCATCCAACCTTTTCTGCAAATGGGTTAGTCTTAGTAGTGTGTATTTATTTGGTTAGTACATGATCTGCCTTTGCCCTGACGAGCCGTTGTGCGAAACCGCGGTCGGTCTTGGCGATCTTGCTATTTTGTTAGTGTGTTTGCTCTGCGTTACTGCCTTCTAGTTAAATACTTTTCGGTTGTGTGTATCGAGCACTTTTCTTTTCTGGTTGTTTGTTCCGCTAGAGGGTTTTTTTTTCTTTTTACTGGGAGGAACCGTATGTATTGTCGGTCCCACGCAGTTTTCTTTTTTTCCCCCTCTTTGCCCAAAGCTTTATAGCCGAGGGCAATAACGGATTTAGATTCTGCTGGTCATTCATAGTCTTAGAAAGTCCCTTCTATAAAATTTTGAGATTAGAATACACGCAGAGTCGGTTTAATAATTATTATTATTATTATTATTATTATTATTATTATTATATATATATATATATAAAAATTGCTATTATACTTTAGATTATGTACAAACTATGACAAAATTGTACATTTTGTTTCGACATGAAAGAACAGTGTCTCAACAGGGACATTAACTACCTCAAAGTTCAAAAAAGTATTTTTAAAAATTTTTTTTTATTTTTTTAAGATTTTTTAATAAAGAAAATTACATTGCAATATAAGATGACTAAAGAAGTTGTAAATCACCTATTTTTAGCCCTCCCCGCCAAATGTGAACTGATTAAAATCAATATAATTTCTGTTTGAAAAATACACTACAGAGTATTTTGCTTACTGGAAGCAGTAAATTTTAATCTTTTATTTTTCAATGAAAGCTTCAAAAAAGTTTTTTAATTCTTAAAATTTAAGTGGACGTCCCTAATCCACCTGCGCATGCACACACACACACACACACACACACAGCATTGCTTGTGGATTTTTTGTGATTATGTGGAAATGGTAATGTCAAGTATGAGGTAAGTTAAAAAAAAAAAAATGCAAAGTATTGGTTTTTGTTGTATTTGTAAAACTGGATTTATTCTGGGTCAATTTTATCAATAAATGGAAAAGATGTATGTACAATTGGAAGAACGGGGATAGGTGTTGTGAGAGCCTGTGATGTGAAGTCATTGTGACACAGAAAAGTGAATGCCTTGTCCCTGCAATGTTGGAGGGGTTGCCACTTTGTAGAAAAGGTGAAATTGTTATGGCATATGATAAGGTAGAAGTTATAAAAAAAGACTAGATTTTTTTGTTGGATTACAACTAAGCATTTTGGAGAATTAAACAATTCCAAAAAATTCCATTAATTTTTGCCATACACTGTGTTAATTGAACTTATTGTTTGCATATCAAGGCATTGGACCTTGATTTACCAGTGATGCAATTTTGGGTGAATTTAAGTGAAGCATCTTGAAGAAATGCATAAAAGTGTGCAAAAGATCACCCGAAATTATGTTTATCATGGATTTTTTTTATGAACCCTGTACATTTATTCAAAACATTTTTGTGTACTTTAAAGATTTGGTTGAATTTGTGACGAGAAGAGTTTGTAAATTCTAAGTTTTCATGATTTCTGCAGTACTCTGTAAATCGATTTGAAAAGTTTTTGGGTTCATCATGTGTTTATGATATAATCATAAGTGTCCCGATTTTGGTTGAAATCAAATAAAGGGGTGTAGAGGAGTATGGTTCGTTAGAATGGAGATGCACAAACACACACACACATATATATATATATATATATATATATATATATATATATATATAGATATATGTACGCATTGCTCATTCAGTAATGGATTAGAGCACTCTGGCTATTGGGTGGGTATAATGACAATATGCACACTAAAAAGTCTGCCTTCTTCTACCGAATGCCCATAGCCCAGAGGTAGAATCACCAACTAACACCAATTCGGTTGGGTTTCAATCCTGGGTTAAAAGCAATTGGAGTCTAACTATACTGATGAGCTGTGATACAGCGAAACAGATCTGTCTGAAGATGAATATATATATATATATATAATATACGCACACACATATACACACAGAGGTTATCTTATAACAATAGGCCTGGCAAGATTGAACACTTTTGACAAATGCTATTCTTTCTTGAAAAGTAACATTTTGTAAACTATTGATTTTTTTTTTTTTTTTTTTTTTTTTTTTTTTTTTTTTTTTTTTTCAAATAATAACATTTTTAAAAGGGTAAAATTTATTGATTCCAGCCCATATCTCCCATTCAGATAATCATGATACAAATCTTAGGACAGGTGTCAAAGGTGTTGTTTTGATGGCTAGCACTAATGGTGCTGATTTTGGGTAGTGAACAGTTTGGTTTGTGTGTGTGTGAAAACTTAGCATCAGTATCTCTCTTCTCATGTTTAGTTTTTTGGTTGGCAGTCTTAGAGATTATTTGTGACATGCAGTCATTATTAGTTACTTCCTATATAACACATATAGAAAGCAAAGTGTTGATACTGACTTGTGGTTGAATACGGATCTCCATGTAACAAATGTAACTGTTGAATGAGTTGTGCTACTGGGATCATGTGACCATAAATATTTAGTATGTAAAGCACTCAGACAGACTTCTGAGTGTGTTCTGTTTATGTGAATTATTGTGTATTAGTTGAAGGATTTGTTCAGTACATTGACTTCATGCAAAGATACTGAAATATAACTTGCTAATAGCGAGCTACCGAAAATCCCCTTCAAAATAACTTTATGAAAACATGATTTTTACTTATCTCTTGTTTTTAAAATTAAATTCATACTTTGTTTTCTTGCTTGACACAATAACAGATTTCTAACTTGAACTCTAAGGTTATAATTGTTTCTTGGCTTGAAGATAAAATAATTTTGAGATATCGTTTGACCTGGTTACACAGTTTATATTTCTAAAAATATAGTTTCTGATTGATTTGTTACTAGAACTAAAATCTGTGAGTTTATTTCTGGAGCAGGGTTGGTGAGGACCAGACCAACATATACACACCCCCCGAAACAAAATGTTAGCAGTTATTTTACAAGGGTCATTCAATAAATAAGGTGAATTTTTTGGTATAAAGACTTCTAATACCGATAAAAGCTTACTTTTTTTTTTTCTCGACATAGTCTCCCAGCAGTGTCACACACTTTTCCCATCTGTGCACAAGCTTCCGTATTCCCTAGGCATAAAAATCTTTGGACTGATGTCTCAGCCAATTGCTCACAGCACTTTTGACTTTATCGTCACTTTCAAACTTCGTGCTCCTCATGAACGCTTTCAAGGTGAAAGTTTGAAGGGGCAAGATCTGGGCTGTAAGGGAGATGAGGGAGCAGTTTCCAGCCCAGCTCGTTGATGGTCTGCACCATTGGGCATCTTTGGCACCCACCAGCAGCTGACCTTTGAGTAGGCAAGGTCATCATGGACAATTTTGTGTGCTGTCCTAACAGATAGGCTCAAAGTCCTTGCAATGTCATCCACTGTCACCCTTCTGTCAGACTGAATAAGGTCATTGACTGATTTGATCACCCCAGGAGACCTCACTTCTGTAGGCCTCCCAGGCCTGTTTTCATTCTCAACACTGATCTGTCCTTCTTTAAACAATTTAGCCCACTTGTAGACATTTTTTTGGCTGAAACATGTGGCACCATACACAGTTGACATTGTCCTATGATTTTCAACTGGTTTGCACCCTTCAGCAACCAAAAACTTGATAACTGACCTCTATTTAATCCTGGAGCATGCTTCTTGGTCAGCCATCTTTGTTAATCTCTAAAACTCTTTTTCTTTTTTTTTTTTTTTTCAATCTGCAAAAAAAATTCAATTCCTTTAAAAAAGAAGTAAAGGAAAAAAAAGTAAGCTTCTATCTGTATTAAAAGTCCTTATACAGAAAAATTCACCTTATTCATTGAATGATCCTCGTAGTACGTATAAAGTCTCTATAACCTTTCTGCTGTTGACTTCAGCATGTCTTAGAAGTATGGTTAAAAAACCCCCCAAAAAACTAAAGGCTGACACATCTAAATCTTTGTTCCAAGTAAAAGTTGAGTCTCTTTGATTTGCTCAGAATGAAGCTGGAAGACATATTTAAAAATATTTAGAATTTGATACTTGTAGAAAGAAGGGCAGTGGAAAATAGCAAGTAACCTAACAAGCTTGTGTAAATGGATGGCAGAATATGGACTGAAGGAATGATGAGTTACAAAGGATAGAGAGTTATATCCTGATGGGATACAATATATAGAAATTTCATAAATTTCTTCTTCACCATGGAAAATGATTTTCTATAGGCCCCTAAAAATATTTAAGATTTAGTATAGTATTTCTGATAATTCACAAGTAAAGTCCAAATTAGAAAATTGGGTAGAGCTGAGGGAGACTACCATCACCTTTTTAAATTTGTTGTTTTTTATTTTATTTTTCACTTTTTTCTCATTTTTTTTCAGCGCAGTCTTATCAATTAGTATATAAAGTTTCTGATTATCAAAAAAAGTTTGTAAAAATGTCAATATTTAAACAATTTTAGTGGGGGCCCAGTTTCTCATACAACATTATAGTAAATCGATCCTCCATTTTGGAACAACTCGCGTTGGGGTCGCTTTGTTTTGGTTTTTTGGGACAAGCTGTTGCTCTTGTTTTTGTCTTTTCAAGTTTTCTTCAATTCTTACGATGGCATCTTCCTCAGAAACTCCAAGAAGCGCTTTATTCAAAAATTTTGCAAAGGATTCAGTAGTTGAATATGTGCAAACAAAAAAAGTTAATTGCACAGGATCAATTTACTATGAGGTTTTATGAAAAACTAAGCTCCCTCCCCTAAAATTGTTTAAATGTTGAAATTTTTACAAATCTTCTTAATCAATCAGAAAGTTTAGGGTTTAATCAATAAGATTGCACTGAAAAAAGTAAAAAAACAATTGATAATCAACTAATTTACAGGTGCTAATGATGTACTGGCGAGTGGTTCCAAAATGGAGGATTGATTTACTACAATGTTGTATAAAAAACTGAGCTCTCCCTAAAATTGTTTAAATATTAAAATTTTTCCAATTTTTTTGTCAATCAGAAATTTTAGGGTGTAATTGAAATGATTGCACTGAAAAAAGAAAAAAATGAAAAACAACAAATTTTGAAGCGGGTGGTAGTCTCCTTCAGGTCTGCCAAAAATTGGTCTAATATTTTGTGGGTCAAGTATTACATTGGCTAAATTCATATTTTAGAATGAAAAAGTGGGTGATAGGTACAAATTGCACACATTATATAATATATCTTTTGCAGATTAAGCTGAATTGTTTCATTTCAGCATTGTGTGAACAGCTGGTGCAGGTAATACATTTTCATGAACTGGACATTTAAATCTTTCAGGGAAATAGACTCTTGGATTTGTTTGTTATCAACATTACAGATGCAAATAGAAGCAAAAGAGACCTAAAAAACATTTGATTTACTGTGACATTGTACATAGGGATTTGTTATCATTGCTGCTATTTTAAAAACCTTTGCTGTTATTTAATTTTATTTTTAAAAAATTTAAAATGATTTTCAGCCATCAACCATACTTTGCCTCTTCAGCTCCCCCCACCCCCAAAGTTTCCACTTGTAAATTATGTGCAGGGGGGAAATCAGCCCAGTTTTGATTTTTATAAAAGGGGAGATGTTTCCTTCAATGTATGTAATTGGCAATTCATTTTAATAATAATCATGCTTAGTGATTTCTTTTGACAAGTTTTGTTTTCCTTGGCAGTCTGTAAAGAATTTCTTTGATATCCATTCTTAGTATATGAAGACAAACCATCGGAACTGTCATCTTATTTCTTTCTTACATGAATATAAGTTCTTCATTTCATAACCCCTGTTTTGTCATTTTGAAATAACTTGTTCATGACTCTATAAGAAATTCTACAGAATATTAAAGAGCAGATTGATAAGGAATGGTAAATATTAGCAGAATGTGGAAATATCTGAGAATATTTTTAAGAATTTGTAAGTTGCATGAGATTTGACTGATGTATGGCTCATTGTGGAACTGATACTTTTTCACATGTATTGGTTATATTACAGGTGGCAGTGCAATGATTGAGTTTCAACTCATTGAGCACATAATGGTATGAAAGCTCTCAATGGTTTCTTTGATGCCATTTGAAAAAAAAAGTTATTAAAAAAATTCTAACAGCACTCATGAGAGGAAATGCAAATTTTTTTAAAAATTCTATATAAATGTACAAATAGAAACAGAAGCAAAAAGGACGCTAGCCTAGTTGATTAAAATATTGATTCGTAAATTAGGTGGTGTAGTAATTGTGGGTTCAGTCCCTGAACTGGGTAGTACAGTCATAGACTGTGGAAAGGAGCGGGGAGCGAACAATAACTGAGCAGTACTAAAAGATTGGTCTACGGCTATATCATGTTGAATACACCGGCTCCTGTCCGATCACCGAAGTTAAGCAACATCGAGCCTGGTCAGTACTTAATGGGTGACCATTTGGGAATACCAGGTGCTGTAAACATAAAGACCAAGAATGGTCCACCGGTCCTCCAGGTTTGGGGGTTGGGTGCAGGGCTAACAACCCCACCCTGTAAAAAAACAGTTTGTTACAGAAACAACAACAAAAAGTTGCTGCCCTATGCACCATCTGGGTGTGATGGATAAATGATGATGATGACTAAAAGATTTCCCTTGTCATAAACATTGGGATAGGATAATTTATTTCTATAGATTAAATAAAGGGTTCAGTTCACAATTTCTTCATGGTTATTTGGCTTGACAAGCACCTGAAGAAGAGCCCAACAGCCGAAAGGTTGTGATAACAACAACAAAGATAAGGACAATAATCTAACTGTAAATTTTTATAATAATAATAATAATAATACTAATGCATTGTTTTACTTTGAGAAGAAACATTAGCATTTCAAATTTGTTTGAACTTTTTTTTATAGTTTTTTTTTTTTTTTTTTTTTTTTTTTTGTTTATAGTCTTGTTCCTGCAATAATTTGGCTGGTTTATTTTTCATCCTTTTCCAGCCAATATAGATTATGGTACCCTATGGTTATTTCACTTGGTGAAGGTGGTGTTGGAAAACTCCTCTGTGTTTTGATTAGAATTATTTGGCAATGTTGGTGCTGTATTGTTTCTTTTGCATATCTAGTGCTGTTTAAATTAACCAATGTTGTTGCTAAATTAGCAATTATTTTCTGAAGAAATATTGTATCTTTCTTTCCTTTATTTATTTTTTCTTATGGATTATATACTTGATGTAGGTTGGATATTAGATTGGCCAATATGTTGTAACATCAGCACAAAGGAGTTCATATTCCAAACAAAATTTAAATTGCATTATTTTTTTTCCTTTTTTGCACCACTTCAGATAAATTGTTACTTTTAATATCACACAAGATTACTTGCATTAAGCATGAGAGCATTATCGCCTCTTCCCTTTCCCTCACTGGAGCCAAAAACTGAAAGCATTGGATGTTGATTATTATGATTTGCAAAATTTCAGTATCTCTTCCTCTCACTAAACTAAACAGTTTGACAAATATGAGCAAAATTTGGCAGGGGTAAGACAGTAGTTTTGATATGTAATTATTTTTATACATTTTAAAGGTAGAAATTAAATTCCATGGTGGTGGGGATTAGCAAAATTGATGTAAGTGATCGATAAAATTTAAACTATTTGATTAATTCCTCTTACTAACTCATCAGCTAATGGAAAATTTCCAGATGAGCATGATGACCATCATGTTACTGACATTTCAGTTGCATTCCATTCATGCTGGCTGTGTTAGATTTGTATTGTCGTATTGCTTTACTAATGAGCAACCATTTTTCTCAAGACAAGCAACATTTGTACAAAATAAGGTAAAAGATTAAAAATTGATGAATTTTTCCAACTCATTGAAGCAGACAAACATGAGCATTATCACCTGTTCCCTCCTTGTCTCAAACTTGAGAGCATAATTGCCTCTTCCCTCGTTGGCTTAAACTTGGAGAGCATTATCGCTCTTCCTCGTTGGCTTAAACTTGAGAGCATTATCGCCTCTTCCCTCGTTGGCTTAAACTTGAGAGCATTATCGCCTTCCCTCGTTGGCTTAAACTTGAGAGCATTATCGCCTCTTCCCTCGTTGGCTTAAACTTGAGAGCATTATCGCCTTTTCCCTCGTTGGCTTAAACTTGAGAGCATAATTGCCTCTTCCCCTCGTTGGCTTAAACTTGAGAGCATTATCGCCTCTTCCCTCGTTGGCTTAAACTTGAGAGCATTATCGCCTTCCCTTGTTGGCTTAAACTTGAGAGCATTATCGCCTCTTCCCTCGTTGGCTTAAACTTGAGAGCATTATCGCCTCTTCCCTCGTTGGCTTAAACTTGAGAGCATTATCGCCTCTTCCCTCGTTGGCTTAAACTTGAGAGCATTACCCGCCTCTTCCCTCGTTGGCTTAAACTTGAGAGCATTATCGCCTCTTCCCCTCGTTGGCTTAAACTTGTGAGCATTATCGCCTCTTCCCTCGTTGGCTTAAACTTGAGAGCATTATCGCCTCTTCCCTCGTTGGTTAAAACTTGAGAGCATTATCGCCTCTTCCTCGTTGGCTTAAACTGAGAGCATTATCGCCTCTTCCCTCGTTGGCTTAAACTTGAGAGCATTATCGCCTCTTCCCTCGTTGGCTTAAACTTGAGAGCATTATCGCCTCTTCCCTCGTTGGCTTAAACTTGAGAGCATTATCGCCTCTTCCCTCGTTGGCTTAAACTTGAGAGCATTATCGCCTTCCTCGTTGGCTTAAACTTGAGAGCATTATCGCCTCTTCCCTCGTTGGCTTAAACTTGAGAGCATTATCGCCTCTTCCCTCGTTGGCTTAAACTTGAGAGCATTATCGCCTCTTCCCTCGTTGGCTTAAATCTGAGAGCATTATCGCCTCTTCCTCGTTGGCTTAAACTTGAGAGCATTATCGCCTCTTCCCTCGTTGGCTTAAACTTGAGAGCATTATCGCCTCTTCCCTCGTTGGCTTAAACTTGAGAGCATTATCGCCTCTTCCCTCGTTGGCTTAAACTTGAGAGCATTATCGCCTTCCCTCGTTGGCTTAAACTTGAGAGCATTATCGCCTCTTCCCTCGTTGGCTTAAACTTGAGAGCATTATCGCCTCTTCCCTCGTTGGCTTAAACTTGAGAGCATTATCGCCTCTTCCCTCGTTGGCTTAAACTTGAGAGCATTATCGCCTCTTCCCTCGTTGGCTTAAACTTGAGAGCATTATCGCTCTTCCTCGTTGGCTTAAACTTGAGAGCATTATCGCCTCTTCCCTCGTTGGCTTAAACTTGAGAGCATTATCGCCTCTTCCCTCGTTGGCTTAAACTTGAGAGCATTATCGCCTCTTCCCTCGTTGGCTTAAACTTGAGAGCATTATCGCCTCTTCCCTCGTTGGCTTAAACTTGAGAGCATTATCGCCTTTTCCCTCGTTGGCTTAAACTTGAGAGCATTATCGCCTTTTCCCTCGTTGGCTTAAACTTGAGAGCATTATCGCCTCTTCCCTCGTTGGCTTAAACTTGAGAGCATTATCGCCTCTTCCCTCGTTGGCTTAAACTTGAGAGCATTATCGCCTCTTCCCTCGTTGGCTTAAACTTGAGAGCATTATCGCCTCTTCCCTCGTTGGCTTAAACTTGAGAGCATTATCGCCTCTTCCCTCGTTGGCTTAAACTTGAGAGCATTATCGCCTCTTTCCCTCGTTGGCTTAAACTTGAGAGCATTATCGCCTCTTCCTCGTTGGCTTAAACTTGAGAGCATTATCGCTCTTCCCTCGTTGGCTTAAACTTGAGCATTATCGCCTCTTCCCTCGTTGGCTTAAACTTGAGAGCATTATCGCCTCTTCCCTCGTTGGCTTAAACTTGTGAGCATTATCGCCTCTTCCCTCGTTGACTTAAACTTGAGAGCATTATTGCCTCTTCCCTTTCTCTCACTGAAACCAAATAGCATCTCTTAATTTTTTTCTTTCATTGGAACCAAAGCAGAAGTACATTATTCATGAGGTATTGGTAGGATGCAATATCAGTGCTAAGGAACAAACAGAATTATAATAGGATTTTGGTCCATCAACATAATTGGTGGTCATATTCCTTGTTATTTGAACATGCATATATTGTTAATGTTGCTGATGAATTATGATTTTTTTCTTTTTTTAATTATAATATGGTATTATTTGACTACTAGTGTACCTGTACCATCAAAAATGATGGCAACTGTTAGAAAGTTTTAATTGTGTGATGCAATGAAACACAAGTCTGAAAACAATGTATTGAGATTGAATAAAACCAGGATAAAGAATGCACAGCTAAAACATTGGCCAATGAACTTTTTAATTAACCTGTTCCTTTATTTTTTAAATTTTTTTTTTTCTTAAGGTATTTGATAGTATCTGATTCATTGATTACTCTTGGTATTATTTAAATTACTTTTAGCTCTATATTTTTCCATGTTAAAAATTTGATGTGTTTAATATAACAATGAAATAGAAATATCTCTGGGAAGAAAAAAATAGCAACAGAATGACGACGACAACAATAACAACAACAACAACCTATTTCAAAACCAAGTTGATACAATTGATTGCTTAATAGGTAAAGGTATCTGAGTGCCTCACATGAAAGGCTTGAACAAGTAAGACTGGAATCTAAGAAACAGAAGAGTAAAGGTACTGATGAATTAAATAGTTTATTTATATTTTATTCATATAGATTATTAAAATGACTAAGAGAAGTAATCACTCTTAAATTTACTAAATTAAGTTGATCTACCTTTCTTTCCACTCCAGATGAGAGAGGGAATAGATACATAAATGCACATTTATAATTATGTGATTTGACTGATGATAACAATTAGATTACTCGAACATGACTCATTAATTATAAAAAGAAAATTGTAGAACCTGTTTGATTAATACTTCCATTGCTATAGATATATTTGTATACCTTTATGAAACTTACATTGCCTGCTGATGACACACACATCTATATATATATATATATATATATATAGTCTTCCGCAGACAGATCTGTTTCGCCGTATCACAGCTCATCAGTACAGTTAGACTCTGATTGCTTTTTTACCCAGGATTGAAACCCGACCGAAATGGCGTCAGTCGGCGACTCTCTCTCTCTCTCTCTATATATATATATATACATACACACATACATACACACTAGCAGTATAGCCTGGCATTGCTCTGGTACAATGAAAGCTTTAAAACGAATCCATGGTTCTGGAGCTCAGACTCTTTGGACGTTGGCATGAAAGACTAAAAGTAAGTTTTTTTCCAGTCAAAGCGAAACCGTAGACTGAAAGAAAAATGAATGGATGTAAGTCAAATTATGATTTCCAGTAGCAATGTCAAATAAGTTTTCCATCGCAATATGAATTTTGAAGCTTAAATAAGTCCTCTGAGTAATTGGTATCATGGCCGAGACTAAGAACTACAATTATACCTACTTAGAGCAAAACCTGAAGCAAAAACCAAAATAAAAGGGCTGAAAACCTGATTTTGATCAGACCCGATAGGATATCGGGGTATCGATTTCCAATATCGAAGTCAAATAAGTCATCCAAGGATAAATTACCTAAGTAAGTTCATGAAAACTTGTCGTACCCATCTGGAGTAGAGTTGAAGAAAATGAGCCATATTGATAGTTGAATATCGGTTTTTGATCAGATTTGATAGAATATCGGGTGTATCATTTTCCGATATCGGAGAAAATGAGTCGTCTGAGAAGATCTACTAATGTTTGAGACTAAAAACTATAATTTTATCAAGTTAGAGCAAATTCTGCAGAATGAACAACAATAAAAGGGCTGGAATTCTGATCTTGATCAGACCTGATCGGATATTGGGATATCAATTTCCAATATCGGGAGAAAATCAGAAAAAATTAGTAAAAAATACCGTTATGGACCTGATCGGAAGCCTAAAGAATATTTGTGAAATTTGGTGAGAATCACACACACACACACACACACACCTTGCCTATATATATATATATATATATATATATATATATATATATATAGTCATCCGCAGACAGATCTGTTTCGCCATATCACAGCTCATCAGTACGGTTAGACTTCTTTTTTACCCAGGATTGAAACCCGACCGAAATGGCGTTATGGGGGGGGGGGTCGGAAAAAATATGTAGCCTATGACTTGACCGGAAGCCTAAAGAATATGTGTGTGAAGTTTGGCGAGAATTGGATAAAAATTGTGGATTTCTATAAAGGACATACTGACACACAAACATCTTGCCTTTTTATATATATATATATATATATATATATATACTAACAAAATAGCAAGATCGCCAAGACCGACCGCGGTTTCGCACAACGGCTCGTCAGGGCAAAGGCAGATCATTACTAACCAAATAAATACACACTACTAAGACTAACCCATTTGCAGAAGAGGTTGGATGGAAGGGGAAAAAAAAAAAAAAAAAACCTGGGAGGGGGGTTTTCTATAACTTTCGATATCCTAAGTAAGAAACTTCATTTTATGCATTCTACACTTATTTAATATCTCAGTTCTAGAGTTAATAAGCCTATTAGCGGGTTCAAACTTAGCTATAGCTAGCTTCTCCTCATCACAAAGTTTGCAAAATTTATTATTCTTATTACTAATGGGGCACTTTTTTATTATTTCCCATTTCAGAATTGGGTCCTTTTTACTTTTGGCTTTTATTTCCCATACATATGTAGATAACGCCGTACTATGTTTATATCTAGCGTTTTTGAAAGAAGTTTTATGATTATAAAACCTACTTTTAAAATTATCGTGTGTAGATCCTATGTATGTCTTGGGATTTTTGTCGTTTTCGCTAACATAGACCTTAACTTTGTAGACTACACTTGTCTGATTACAATTACCCTCAATCGGGCAGTCCTTTTTAGCTCTACAATTACACTTATTCTCCTTAACTTTATTATTGCCGGAGGCTGCTGTATTCTCTTTTAATTTACTTTTGTTGGTGTTATTAATGATTTTACCTATATTAGGCATACAGGAGTAACTCAACTTAATAGTGCCCACTTCTTAAAAAGAAGTGGGCACCAAGGAAAGTTAGAATTTTCGAACCAAGGTTTAAATAAAAAAGCCAGTAAGAATAGATCAAGAAAAATTATATGGTTCAACCCCCCATATAATAAGGAAGTCAGATCCAAGATAGGAAAAATGTTTTTTGATTTAATTGATAGACATTTCAACTCAAATAATAGACTTAAGCAGATATTTAACAGAAATACTATTAAGTTGAGTTACTCCTGTATGCCTAATATAGGTAAAATCATTAATAACACCAACAAAAGTAAATTAAAAGAGAATACAGCAGCCTCCGGCAATAATAAAGTTAAGGAGAATAAGTGTAATTGTAGAGCTAAAAAGGACTGCCCGATTGAGGGTAATTGTAATCAGACAAGTGTAGTCTACAAAGTTAAGGTCTATGTTAGCGAAAACGACAAAAATCCCAAGACATACATAGGATCTACACACGATAATTTTAAAAGTAGGTTTTATAATCATAAAACTTCTTTCAAAAACGCTAGATATAAACATAGTACGGCGTTATCTACATATGTATGGGAAATAAAAGCCAAAAGTAAAAAGGACCCAATTCTGAAATGGGAAATAATAAAAAAGTGCCCCATTAGTAATAAGAATAATAAATTTTGCAAACTTTGTGATGAGGAGAAGCTAGCTATAGCTAAGTTTGAACCCGCTAATAGGCTTATTAACTCTAGAACTGAGATATTAAATAAGTGTAGAATGCATAAAATGAAGTTTCTTACTTAGGATATCGAAAGTTATAGAAAACCCCCCTCCCAGGTTTTTTTTTTTTTTTTTCCCCTTCCATCCAACCTCTTCTGCAAATGGGTTAGTCTTAGTAGTGTGTATTTATTTGGTTAGTAATGATCTGCCTTTGCCCTGACGAGCCGTTGTGCGAAACCGCGGTCGGTCTTGGCGATCTTGCTATTTTGTTAGTGTGTTTGCTCTGCGTTACTGCCTTCTAGTTAAATACTTTTCGGTTGTGTGTATCGAGCACTTTTCTTTTCTGGTTGTTTGTTCCGTTGAGGGTTTTTTTTCTTTTTTACTGGGAGGAACCGTATGTATTGTCGGTCCCAAGCAGTTTTCTTTTTTTTCCCCCTCTTTGCCCAAAGCTTTATAGCCGAGGGCAATAACGGATTTAGATTCTGCTGGTCATTCATAGTCTTAGAAAGTCCCTTCTATAAAATTTTGAGATTAGAATACACGCAGAGTCGGTTTAATAATTATTGTTATTATTGTTATTATTGTTATTATATATATATATATATGAGAGAGAGATATATATAGAAGATAATTTTAGCGTACTAATGAGTGAACCTCAAACCAAAATCATTTCAAATTGAGGTAAGCACTTGATTCATTCATCTATTTATTCATTTATTTATCTGTTTATCCATTTATACATGTGCTGATGTGAGAAACCACGTACATTTCAACCTGCCAACATATGATTCATTTTATTGATTTTATTTTTTTATTTTTTATTTACTTATTTACAAACACCTTGGCCCTCAGAAACAAAAGGAACTCGATACATAAAGCCACAAGTTTATTCGCTTGAAGAGTCAACTTTAGACTCAAAACATGTGTAGCATCACAAATACCGTTATGGACATTTAAAGTATCATAACATGTATAATAATAATAACAACAACAATAAATATACACTTGAAACAAAATGTTTACGATGTCTCACACTTTTTATTGTATAACAATTTTTCTTGTTGCAACAACCCTATATATATATATATATCTCTCTCTCTCTCTCTCTCTATATATATATATAGATATGTTCAGGGCACTGGGAAATGCTGCTTCCTATCATTTATGTTATAAACTAATTACTGCTTAGGTCTATTTCCAAACCAGTATAAAAATATAGTGACATACAGTATGATCCATTTTGGGATATATTTTTTATTATAGCCTATGTTAGGGCTGCAGTTTAGTTGGTACTACAGAGTACCTGATTGGAATTGAAATGGTGGCACCTATGAAAAATTCTGTCAGTGTCTTTATAGTCATTTAGTTCCTGTAAATGGCAATTTTCTATTTTGCCAAACAAGCCAGCGCAGCCAGGCAACAATGCTACAACAGTGCAGCAGTGAGTGTTAAGAAACAGGAAATAAAAATTTTGTATTTCTGAAGATAGAATTATGTATCAAAATATTGAAAAATTTTCTGTTATTTATCAAAGAAAAATGACTAACAATTTTTTTTCTTTAAACCTGATATGGGAATATTTCCTTTAAAATGACATCTATATATCTAACAATCAATTTAGAATGTGAATTAAACTGGGCTTCAGTTTAACTTTTTTCGCCCTCGTCCTTTAATTGGCCCAGAAAAATTTTAAACAGTTCAAAAATTTTTTTTTTTTTTTTTAAATTTTGATTTACAATTGTCTTGTCATAAAAACACCATTTAAAAGTTTGTAAAATATTTATTTTGATCCGTTCAATCTTTAAACTGTTGTCTCAGTACCCTGCATTTGCTATTCGGAAATTTGTTTTTAATCTTAATAGTATAGGTTGTTACAAAAATTTAAAAAAAAACTGATATATTAAAGTTTTAAAAATTAATAAATATAAAAAAAAATTGCATCTTGATGTCTTCTGATTTATTTACAGTTTTTTTTTTTCAGGTTTGATGGAACTTGAATCTTATTTGTCTATATTTCCGAGATGAGGTATTGTTTGTACTTATTTACATTGGTCGACCTGTTGTCCTCAGCTCTGTGGCCATATTCACAATGTTTTGGCTGCTGTATGCTTGGACCTTTTTCAGGTGATTGAAATTTTGAACTGAATCCTTTATTTTGTTTTCATTCCATGAGCCATGTTACTTCTGGATATCTGTTATTTCCATTAAAACTTAACTCTGTAAGTTTTTTTCTTCACCATTGCTG
Source organism: Ascarosepion bandense (assembly GCA_037127315.1). Lineage (NCBI taxonomy): Eukaryota > Metazoa > Mollusca > Cephalopoda > Sepiida > Sepiidae > Ascarosepion > Ascarosepion bandense. Next base: position 3,610,735 of record JBBBDQ010001960.1, read on the forward strand.
TAGCCAGGTATTGAACTTAAATCCTTTAGGTCAAGTCACTGGAGCCAACCAGCGCTTTCATTCACTGGGCCATGTGTCCTTGGGAACAAAAACTGAGACTTCTGGAAGGAACATAACTCATAAAATGAGAACAATCTACCCCAGTGAATGAAATAAAGGGTTCAGTTCAAAGTTCCCATCACCTGAAGAAGGCTGAAGCATACAACAGCTGAAACATTGTGAGTATAGCAACAAACATGAGAATGTAAATAATTGACTCTTCTTATTTTAAATAGCTTTTACTTTTTTCCCCCCTAATCTCATTTTCTTCTTAGCACAAATTTGCTGTTTTAATATTTTCTCTTGTGAAATATCTTTGTTTGTTTTTTTTTTCCTCTACCTTCTCCTCTGCAGACCTTTGTCCAATGCAATGGAAAGTAACAAAGTGATGCGAAACAAAACCAGGAATAAAAACAAGAACTCACCGAACAACGCTCAGTCTGACGCGTCTGCATCATCCACCCAGAACTCACGAGGGGGTGGTGGTGGTGGTGGCGGTGGCGGAGGTGGCGGCAGTAATAGTTCCAGTCGGAGACAACGTCGGTTGGAACATCTCAAGATGGACAGAAAGCAGATAGTCATATGGAGGCGACCACTACGGACTACAAAATATTTTTTATTGGAATTATGGCATTTACTTAGTACCTACACAAAAAAGTAAGTGCTTTTATGCATATTATAAAATACTCTCCTCCTTGTGTGTGTGTGTGTGTGTATATATATATATTCACTTTCCCGTATTTTACAGAATGTTAAAATTAAAAAAAAAATTAACTATAATCCATGGTCTTACTCACTATCAACTTCAGCTTTCAAATGGAATTGAGCAATTTAAAAATAAAAGTTGATGAGATTTGATCCCTAGAGCTTGCTATGTCATGTAGCAATGCCTATAGCACTTTGGTGATCAAATCCATTGTGGTCATTTTTTTCTTCATCTTTCAATATCATTTGAGATTAGAGTCTGCTTATACTCATACATAACTGCTGTCATCTATTTCCTCTTAACTACGAGAAATTTGAAGCTGAATTTGAATTCTAGTAGGATTCGTTATGTGACAATACCCTTAGGAAAGGTATGAATCTATCTCCTTCCTCCAGCTATGAATTAAATAGTTGGACTAATATTCTTATTCTTAAAAAATTATTAATGCAATATTCACTCACAAAAGAAAAAAAAATTCCTGTAATCCCAAATGTTTTGGCTTTAAATAACCCACAAGTTGTTTTTAAACCATAAAATATCAGTCACAACATATCCTCGCTGAGGACATCAGGAAAGGCTTCTCCTGCCATGGAGTTGAGATCTCCAAAGAACAAGTGATGAGATGACTTCTCTGCTTTATGACAGTAATTTGCAAACTGGACTGTCTTTTGGGATGACTTAAGTTGATACGTGTTATTATTCTGGTGAGATGTTGTCACCAGGAAACATTTTTAGCTTACCTTGAAAGTTGTGTTTGGGGCGGGGAGTGGCTTGACAACATTCTAATTCGAAAGTGTAGAATCAAATGTTTTAAACATTATTTTGACCCATATCTTTTTGCTTTTTATTGCAAGGTTTTAAATCAAAGTTTGAATTTTCTTTATGAGATAAAAAAGAAGAATATGATGACAAAGAGATGAAAATCTGCATGGAATCATAAAAAGTACTTAATCTGAATTCTCTGGGGTTCTGAGATTATCAAAAGTACAATTCAAAAATTCTGATTTCCAATGTTGAGGATCTTTGCTATAAACTACCTCCAAAAAATCACTGAAAAAATCACAAAAAAAACCCCAGCATAGTATGAAGGAAAAAGGCCCCAAACTAAATAAAAAGAAAGTTTTATTGGCAAAATGTTTGTTATTAAGAGGATAGATCAAAGTATTTTTTCATTATTTTAAAAATTTTTTTAACTCTTTTTAACACATTCGAAATTTTGGTAGACAATCTTATTATTCTTTTGTCTGTGAGTGATGTAATTTTTACAAGTGTTTATAATGACAAGTGCAATATTTACGCAAAGCACATTTTTGCACATTAAATTTGGAAATTCTTGCAAAAATCAAATAATGGTTGGATTTTGAAGATTTCAGGACTTATTCATAATTGAATGAAAACATTTTTTAAATGATTATTTTTAGAAAATATTGGTAAAAATATATATTTTTTTTGTATATGTTAACCTCCCCCCACTTAATTTCCAGAAATGTCTAGAAATTTGCCATCATTTCCCCATAAACCTAATATTAGTTAAATTCAGGAGTCATTGAGAAATGCTAATCAACTGTCTTTTTTCTTCAAAATTAGCCCATTTTTTAGAAAATCTACTCCAAATTGTGAAAACAAAAATGCAATAAAACTATGCCATAATTGGTTTTACAAACAAGATAAATTAAGGATATGATAGTCTGAAAAGAAAAATTTTTTTCAATGAATAATGAATTTTTACAAGAATTGTTTTCATGTTTGTTATATTTTATTATAATTTATAAAATTTCAAAAATCTTAATTTCCTTCTTCATCATTAATGCTAGAGTAAAATTAATGCGTGACAACTAAATTTACTCATCGATAATTGAAAAGCTTAATACAAATAATTTAGCTAATAGATTTTTAAAATAATTAAAACATTTAATTGTGTGCAAGCTGATTACCTGTATTTTATTTGTACGGGTAGCCGTATGTGATATTTATCATTAAAAGGTCATGTGATTCAAGGTTTGTCCCCCTTACAGGAAAAAAAATTCCCTATAACGAACATTTATATTTAGTGCCTAATTCTTTTCATTTCCACGTGTTTCTGAATTGACCAAAAACAGGCTTCCCAAATCCGCTTTCAAAATTTCAAGTAATTTTCTTCCTAGTTTCATCATCTTTTTCACTAATTCTGAATGTAGGTACCTTACAAAAATTGAAAAAGCTTTTCTTTTTCTATTTTTTATAACCCTTGTTTGGTCAGTTTTTGTTGTACATTTTAATACTCTTTTTCTAATCCTACCATTAAAATTATAAATTCTTGATTCTGTTAAATTCCTACCAAGCATAACATTTCATAAATTGAGTTAGAATGAAATTGAGATAACCAAACTTTCTTATTAAATTGTATAATTATTTTAAAAGTAAATTTTATATTATTTTTATTTTTATTTATTCAGAAAGCATATTCAAACATATGGCTATAAAGCTAAGATTTGTGAAATTCCCTTCCATACACTTGCTTCCCCGACAGCTATAATCTCCAGGAATTTAACTGTTAGGTCAATAGACATCTATCACACTAACTCGCATACATTCCCTCAAACACTCTTACCATCTACCCAGCCCACATCCTCAGTATCCTCATCCGTTTACCACCCTCCTTCCGACATTTCCTATAACTAACCATTCTTTCTCATCACTTTCCCCTATGTAACCTCCTGCGCAATAGTGGCAGTGGAATGCCTTGCTTGGGGTGAAATGATTAAAAAAAAAATTATATAATTGCTAAAAATATTGTTAAATTTTTAATTTCTTTGATGTAGTTAAAAATCAAGAATCAAAATGATTACAAACAATTATGTCATGTTTGTCTGCCATACTTAACTTTTTTGACGGCTTCCGGTTGTCATTAAATCATTTGTCACCACAGATGACCCTGATAAGAGGACTACCATGATTAAGAAACGCTTTTATCGTACATTTCAGACAGTAAGCAAGTAATACTTGTTTCAAATTAGATAAGGGTAAGTTTAAATTTGCTAATTTGAATAAGATAATGTTTCAGTGAGGTATATTTTATTTTTGCAAGATTTTTTAAAACTGAGAATTGGCTACTAAAATGTGTCTATCGATAAAAAATGGCCAAAAATTGAAATTTTTTTTAAATAAAAAAAATTGTAGATTCCGATCAATATAATTTTTGTTTGTAATACACCAGAGTATTTTGCTTACTGGAATTAGTAAATTGAATCTCTTGGCTTTCAATTAAAGCTAGAATTAAAACTTCAAGAAAACTTTTATTTTTAAAAATTTAATTTAAATTTAGGTATTGTAAATGATTGGCGGTACCTACTATAAACCAATGATTCCCAAACTTTGGTTTGCTGCCCCGTTCTGTATCAAAGCACAATCCTAACATCTCACGCCAATGTAGAGTCAACTTTTTAATTGATTGTTGTTTTTTTTCTTATATTAGTATTGCGTGTCAAATGAATATTTCCAATAATAATTGTTATGTAAATGGGATTCACCGTAAAGTAGAGGCAAGATACACTTTAGGTAAAATGGTTGTGTAGTGTATATTATGATTCAGTACTACTCTCGACCACTGGCTGTCTACTTATTTTCTTATCAACCCTCACTGGATCTTTCCACTGTACCCAGGTGGGTGGTATAACACACTTATGCAATCATGACTGTAAAACCTTGGCCTTATTCAACTGAAAAGATATCAATTTGTCTATGCACAGGTTAGACACATATTTTTTTCATAAGGTGGTATGCAGTTAAGTGATTATGTAACATTCGCTCTAGCTAATTAATTTCGCCACCCCAAGCATTGATGAGCTTGATTCTTGGAGAGCTGCAAATGGAGAGTTCATTCAAGTTTGACTTACCTGAAGGATGTCCAAATTCTGAATTTAGTTTTACAGGAGTGAAGGTTGATGAATTAAGCATTTCATTCATCAACAAGGTTATCTTCAGTTGCTAGAAATGCTGATCCTTGTTTCTTCTTACTCAATTCTTTCACTGAAATTTATGAGAAACAAGGAGCCCACACAGAGAGAGAGAGCAAGACATTTGATGACTCTTTCAATTGTCACTACATTGGATGTGATGTCAGAGTTCAAATCAAGCAACTTTACTTTTTGAACCAGAAATCATTTTGGGTTATTTTTTTTTATAAAAAATGATCCTGCTTTTAACCCAGTGTCCTTAGGTTTTAGAGCATTAAATTCATTTACAAATCACAAGAATTTTTCTTCCAACTGGGCAATATTTGGAAGGTAATTTTTATTGATGAATCAATATGTCCTCACTACCTATATATAATAATGGTTTTATATAATGATTTATACCCATTATTTTTTACAGTTTTTTATGCTGTCCTCAAATGAGGACACTGGGTTAAAATGGGTTAATAAGAGATGCTCTCCTTCATGACTGTCTAGCTTTGGCTGAACTAAACCATCATTGATTTCATAACTAAGTATAGATATTTTTTTATTAAAAGTGGAGATTTTTATTCATTTAAGGTGAGTTGTTATTATTGTGCAACTTTGACAAATATTCTCATGTATTTATTTTCCACATAATCTCTTCCATTTTTTCTTTTTTATAATCACTTCAAAAGCAAGAGAAAAATGCCACTAGTGCGCAGTGGGCTACAGTGAGAGGGAGATGGTAATTGATGTTGCATTTAAACTTTTGGAGATTGTAGCTATTAGGAAGGCAAGCGAATGGAAGTGAATTTCACAAACTGGAAGTGCAAGAAAAGAAACTGTTAGAGTAGAAGAGGTCGTTACATTTAACTATTTCTATGGTAAAAGGGTGGGACCTTGATACCAATCTTCTAGCATGAGTAAATACACGTGGTCTGGGTACCAAAGAAGGAAAAAGTTTCTCAGAGCAGTTTCTATGAAAATGCTTGTAGAAAAGATGGAGAAAAGCCATGTTATGTCAGTGAGAAATTGACTGAAGGTGGGCTTCCAAGTCAGAATTGATTATATCGCAGATTCTCCTTTTGATTGTGTTGAGAACCTAGAGATAAGTAGCAGGAGCACCCGACCAGATATGGCAACAGTAGTTAATGCACGGATAAAAAGTAGATTTATAAATGTGCAAAATGGATTCTGACGAGAAAAACTTCCTGGCCTGACACAGTGAACCAACTTTCCTAGCAGTAGATGCAACTATGGAAATATCATATTTATACTTCAATAGAAATAGCATAACAAGGGAAGTTTTTTTAAAGAGCCTCTCCTTAAAAATAATTTTGTTGGTGTGGTAACTTTTCAGTATACTGTTAGTGACACCAAATGATATTTGTGTGAATCCAAGTATGCATTTATTAGCATTAAAAACAGTAACTGATTTCTCATCATCTCATGAAATGGCGGGTGTGTATATACGTTGTTGAGGGAGAGATAACAGAATTCACAAGTATTTGTTGGAAAAGTTTGTAAGTGAGCGAGAATCTCCATTTGTGCATGAAAACACTTTTTGCATTAAAATGAATAAAAGCAGATGAGGAAAACCATGAAGAATGGTAATATTGGGCAGAGATTGATGAGAGAAAAAACTAATTAAAAATATTAAAACCCATAAGTTAATGATGATAATAGAATCAGTAGCAATTGAGTTAATCCAGTATAATTAAAGTTCACTCAATCTCCTTGTGATGAGCTGAGCTGGGAATCAACATCGTTAATGATTTTCTATTTAAAATGCAAGTACTTCGGCCAAAATGGAGATGTTTACATATTGTCCTATTCAATTAATTCTCTATTGAATTATAGGAAGGATCAAATTTTGGATCTTTGGTCACTTGTCAGTGTAAGGTGCATCTAATTTTTGCTGAATGATACTCTCATTCTGAATGATTTAGTAATTAGTAATACATCAGTGTTAGGGTAAAGGCAAATTGTTTTTAGAAAATGTGTGGAATGATAAGGGTGTAAAACAGTCAGGCAGTCTACGAATGAAGGAATACACAATTACTATATTGCATTAGAGAAGGCTACAAGTTACAGTATACCTTTCTTAGTAACTTCTTATAATAAGCAAAGTCGTTGAATGTAAAGACATTTTCATTATTGATTAACCCTATTCCATTTCAGTTGAACCTTTCATATTTATGTGCTGACTTAGGGTTTTAAAATCAGTGTGCCAACAGCATATGTATTTTTATATAAGTCAAGGTCAATATACCTGTTCTAAAATATATTTTGTATAGTAATATATACAACTAGCAGTATAGCCTGGCGTTGCTCGGGTGTAATGAGTTTTAAAACTAATCCATGGTCCTGGAGCTCAGACTCAGCCTAAAGAATATTTGTGTGAAGGTTGGTGAGAATCGGATAAAAATTATGGATTTGTATGAAGGACATAGACAGATAAACAGACACACACACACAAAGATCTTGCCTTTTATATATATATATATATATATATATATATATATTATTGATTTTCTGCACTATTGTAAGAACTGTAGCCTTTAAACTTTTGAATATCGTTTCTTATGTCTTTGTCTATGAGTGTATCAAATTTGATTAAAATTGGACGACTCCTTCTATAACCCGATTTTTTTCAATTATCGATTTTCAATATTTATTGGGGGTACCTCGACACAAAACCTAGCTAAGAACACTCGCAGACGATTCTAGCACAACTGTGTAAATTTTCAAGAAAATCGGTTCAGCCATTTCGGAGTCTATAGGTAACGGATACACGCAGACACACATACAAAGTTCCATTTATAAATAAGTTTAGATAATATATTTACCACATTAATAGAAATAAACTGTTTTTAATATTAATGGGAGCCTTGTTGTTGCATGGTCTTAACCAATTGCTTAATATCGGCAACAAACTTTGTTACTTTGAGTTTTACTCTATTTTTTAAATGATCAGATGTTCTTTGTGGACTTAACATTGCTTTTGTGTGAGAGAAAATTTGCTCACAGGAATAAGTTGCACCAAAACCTGAAAGAACAACAAAAGCAATTTTCTTCAAAAAGATGAAAGATCTCAGGAGGAATGTCCAACTGTTTAGAATAGCAGCAGACTTTTCTAAATTTTCTTCTTCCAGAAACTTCCTTTGTTCAACAAATTGTGCCATTGGAAATTTCTTGGTTCAGACTTTCAGGTTACCCTTGAGCAATGTAGATTTATCTTTCCTCTTGAATATCCACAGTGGTAACGAAGATGAATATTGAAGAATCCTCATCATCACTTTGACAGATTCAATGATGATATGTTGGTGGAGAGTTTTGACCTTGTCATGTCTATCCCCTCTTTGATGATGTCATTGCTTTCCCCACTTGCATGTGCCTTCAACAGTGACTTGCAGGATAGTCTTGCAGAGACTGCTATACCATGTGATGTGGTTAAACCATGACACCTTCTGATGCTTAATAGTGGCAAATATATAAACCTAGCAGGTCAACTTCAAACACTTTCTCACCAATGGGATGTAACATCCCGATGTTTCTTCAGCAGATATTTTCATGGTTTCTGCTCCGACAAGCTTAGCTCCTTGGTACCCCTCTACAAGAATTTACTCGAGCAACAAAACTGGCAACAAGGTTCCACGCTTTTTACAGCGAAATCCAGCTTCTACTTCTATTCCAACAGCTTCTTTTCTCACACTTCCCACCTGTGGAACTCTCTTTTATATACTTGCTTCCCTGATAGCTACAATCTCTAAGAGTTTAAATGCAATGTTAATTGCCACCCCCTTGACTCCCATACTTCTCTTATTCGTTTACAAACACCCCTCCTGTTGGAGGGGTGTTGGGAAACAAGTGTTCTTCTTTTTCACTCTATTTTCATGTAACTCTCTTCACACCAGTAGTTCCCTCCTTCTCTTGCCCATTCTCCGACACCCTCTGTAACTGGTCTCTCTTTGGTTCCTTTTTCTCTTTGCTCTCCTTCTATATAAACTTTCACTCTCTTCTTATGCAGCTCCCTGTGCACCAGTGGCAGTGCTGTCTTGCTTAGGGTGAAATGATTAAAATAAAATAAGAATATTGAATATGTAATCTGTGTCTTTTGAAGGTTCCATTCAAAGAATTTTTCAATTGTGTGTTCAATTTCTATTTTTCAAAAAAAGAATTCTGGGATCTTTTGCAGATCCTGAATATGTAGAAGTGGTAAAATACAAAAATTACCAAGAAACTCTTAGAACAAAATATCTGGTTTTTGGTCTTTTGATTCAATTTTGGGTAATTTATCTGGTGAAGAATTTTTCAGGATCCCAGATTGAGTATTGTCAGCTCATGGACATATTTTTGCACTTTTAGGGGATTACCTTCTCATGGCCGTATGTCGGGGATTGAACTTTCAGAAAACCCTGGATAAGCATGCCTGCAATAAGATCGTGTCAAAAGAATTATTTTTTTCCCATGATAGCATTTTTTAACTACCTTCGCTCTTTGGCAGCGTTCATTGTTTTAAAAAGCAATGATTAGACTTGTAATTAAACTTGAACATATGTAAGCAAATAAATTTTTTTGTGTTCTTGAGAATTTGACAACAAAAATAAACACTGTTATATTATTTACTGGAATGGTTGGCAAAACATCAGCTAATTGCTAATTGATTCAAACTAAAAAATGGTAAATAAGTATTTCCTAATAGTTGGTTCACATATTTCAATAATTTAGTAAATGTTTATAAATTTATGAATAAAAGGATTTTCACATTTATTTCTTTATAAATTGTTAAATAATAAATATTGTACTATTTACATTTTTCAAACTATTGTCCTCCTCTTTGTTGCCAGTTGTACAACATTTTGGCCGTTGTACTCTCTGGCCTTCTTCAGGTACTAGGAATTTTGAACTGAAACATACAAATGGCAACAAAGGTGAAGACAATAATCTGAATAATGAAAATAGTGTAAGTACTACCTCATCTCAGAAATATAGACAGAAGGATGCTGCGGATATCATGGATCGAGCATGTGAGCAATGATGAGGTGTTGGAAAGAATGGAAACAAAAAGGAAATTAATATTGAGCATCAGGAAGAGACAACTAAAGTTCCTGGGACGTGCAATGAGGAAGGAGGGTTTGGAGAACCTGATACTAACAGGCCAGATGGAGGGGAAAAAGAATCAGAGGAAAGTAGCGAATAACATATTTGAAGGGCCTGAGCAGGTGGATGACAGAATGGGGGTTGCGAGATGTTACCGGAGAAAGTGTGCTAAGAGCCACCAGGGATAGGGAGACATGGAAGGCCATGATTGCCTACATCCTAAACGGATAAGGCACATAAAAGAAATATTGTGATTTATTAGTTGTAATTAGATAGTTTTTAGAACATTGGAAATAAACAAATATAATAAATAAATGAGGTTTTATATTTTTGTCAATTTTCAAGGACAAAGAAAATGTATAAATTCATTTTCATCATGTGTTTAGGTTTAATTCTAATCCTTCGTTGTGGTGCAGTGGATATTGGCTTGGAATGAGAAACTGGGGAGCCGAGTTCGAATTCCAGTTGAATCCATTGTATTCACTTACGCGCAAATACCCTTGGGAAAGGTATTAATCTGTCTCTTCCTTCCAGTTATGGGTTAAATTGCCTTGGTTGGCAACCAGTCTACCACAGAAAGCAATGGCAACCTACTGCGGGATAATGTTCTGCCCAGTCAGTCATGTCTCTTTCGAGACACGATCGTCCAAGCGTGTATCACGTATGGCACTTAATTGACTGACTGACATTGGCGAAAATAGAAGGGAGTTAAAAAAGTGATGTCATAAGAAAAACTGTTCTTTTGACACTACATCTTATTATGAGCATGTTTGCTGAACCTTCTCCTGTTGGCTTTTGTAAGAAACAACACATTAACTGAAGAATTGTGAGACTGGCTGTAAGATAATTTTAGCCTTAAATTATTTTATAACGTTCGTTTTTCGTAACGTTATTCTGAAAGGAACTTTTGGTAACTTGCTGTTAGCGAGTTATAATATTTTGGTATATTTGCATGAAATCAGTGTACTAAATGATTTCTTTGAAGAATGCACAATAATGCTCTTGGACTAATTCTCTTGATTTATTCAGAAACAATCACTTCAATGATGCACAACACCTAAATGGTGCACAACACAGAACATCCTCAGATTTCTGTCAGAGTGCTTTATATACTAATTATTTATGGTCATGTGATCTCAGTAGCACAATTCCTTCAACAGTTATGTTTGTTGCCTAGAGATCCGTGTTTGACCACACATGTTGGTATCAACATTTTCTTTCTACATAACAAATACATAGTATGATTAGTAGTTACAGAGCCTTTGTACTAGTCAGTGATTAACTAGTAGAAAAATATGACTAGAACCATTTGAATTATCGACTCTGTGGAAACATTTGTAAAAAAAACATTGATATATAATAGTTTCAGCAAGAACAGATCTCGATTGTTGTTGTGTATGTAGAAAAATAAACATAATTATTGCTGTGACTTGTAGTAATTGTGTTTTTTTTTTGTTTTTTTTTCCTTTACATACAAAATTATGCTATTTAAATTCTTTTCAATCCAAGATGTGTCAGGTAACAGTTTTCAGTGTGGAATTGGTGTACAAAGTTCACTTTGTCTTAATGCTCTTTGAAAAAGCATGAAACAACCTTTGTTAGGTTAGACTGAACTCTTTGGCACTGATAGGGCAACTAGTCTAGAAGGAAAATTCTGAATTGAAGACTAGCCTGAAGAGGGATGGGCTCTGTCAGACTCTCTTGGGTCTAGACACACCCACTGTTTTTATGGTTTCATTATATATGGTGCTGAAAAGGGTTACAGGACTCATGATTGTTTTTCCAAGATTGATATTTCTTTCCCTCCAATGTGATCAGTGTGGATGTGCATTGTGGTGCAGTGGATATCAGCTTGGAAAGAGAAGTCGGGGAGCCGAGTTCGAATTCCAGCTGAATTCATTGCATTCACTTATGCGCAAATACCCTTGGGAAAGGTATTAATCTATCTCTTTCTTCCAGATATCAGGACAGACTGGGTTCTATAGCCTTGGTTGGCAACCAGTCTACCGCAGAAAGCAATGGCAACCTACTGCGGGATAATGTTCTGCCCAGTCAGTCATGTCTCTTTCGAGACATGATCACCCAAGCGTGTATCACGTATGGCACTTAACTGACTGACTGAATATAATAGTTGGAAACATGATTAAGGCATCTACTGGGTATAAAGTGGGGGATCGGTTTTCAATTGTTATGAAGTAATAAAATGATCACCTACTAATTAATACTTGATAATAAAAAATACATTTCTTTCCCATCCAGCTATGAGTCAAATAAGAGAACAGATTGGGTTCTATAGCCTTGGTTGGCAACGAGTCTAACGCAGAAAGCAATGGCGACCTACTGCAGGATAATGTTCTGCCCAGTCAGTCATGTCTCTTTCGAGACATGATCACCCAAGTGTGTTTCATGTATGGCACTTAACTGACTGACTGACAGGCAATAAATAGATGGAATGTGTATAAATATAGAAAAGGACAAAGCAATGATGGGGCAGAGACTGATAGGCTTGTCATTTCTTTTTGCATCTGTACAAATCTATTGTATATTGTGAACACACTTTTTTTTTTTTTTTCATATAGTTTCATTTTTAGATTTAGCATTTTTCTTTTCTTAATGTTTTCTTGGTTCTTTTGGCTTTCGGTCACATGTCGGGTGTATTAGCTTAGTTCTGGTTTGTTAGAAAAGTGTATTAAATGTCTGCTATTTGTATTATGTTATGCTTACCATAGAGACCTACTTAGTTGTATAGGCTCTGAAATAGTTTCTTTTCCTAGAGAATATTTAGTTGAATGCTTCTTTTGATAGCATGAAAATCTTGTCTCAGTTAAAAATTCATCTCCAAAAAAAAAAAAAAAATCAAATTCCAGTTATCTTATTAGATAACTGGGATTTGGTGATATTTATTTTTTTGAAGATGAATTTTTAACTGAAAACAAATTTAGTGTAATTGTTTTTTTTAATTATATATAAACATTCAATTTTATTTGTTTAAAATATTGAAGCCAATGGGAATTTTATTGAATAGATTTACTTTTTAGTATTTCAAGACATTTTTGTATAATTTGGTAAATTTAGTTGTTATGATACGTCAGTGTTATTTGGTTTTTATGTCATTTAGATAATTCATCCATTGAACTATATATATATATATATAATGCAATGGTATTGTTAATTTAAAAACATAAGGGTGTTAATGAGTAAGTAATGAGTCTAAAAACAAAAAGATGGAGTTCAATATTTGTAGCTTTTTGACATTTGCTAACTCTGTATGCATCTCTGTCTGTCTCTCTCATGCACACACATATATATATATTGCAGATTGTTCCAACGAGAGAAATTGGTATCGGTGAAAAAAGCGTGAGAAGTTGCAAATGTTTTGTTTAAAGTGTAGATTTATTATTTATATGTGTAATACATTAAGCGTCTATAATTATGTTTGTGTTGCCACAGTTGTTTTGAGTTCAAAGTTGACTCTCTTCAGGCGAATAAATTTCTGACTTTATATATCAAGATACACATGCGCACACATACACACACAAACACACAGAAAGTTATTTCCTCACTAATAGCACAACTCATCAGGTGCCAATTGAAATCCATGGCAATTACATTTTGCATTAAACTCTTGTGCAATTGAAAAAAATAATCAAATTTTTATTATAAATTATAGCTCTATCATACATTGAGCACTATTTTATTAACATCAGTACTCAATATGTAATATTTTATATATATATATATATATATATATATATATATATAGAGAGAGAGAGAGAGAGAGATAATGTTTTTTCATACAACAAAATGCCAATATACACTTGAGAACCATGTTGGGAAATGACAAACTATAAAAAGAAATAGTTTTATGATATTGCTAAAAACAGTGAAAGTAATTTCAGTTAGATTTATTCGGGGCTCTTGGTGAAAGTTTATGATGATGGGGTATTTTTTTTCTGAATTTCATCTAATTTTCATCTCTAAGTTTTCTTCTGACATGTGCCCATGACTAGTTTTGTTAGACAAAAGGCTTGCCTCTGGGGTGTTTTAAATCCTTTTTTTCTGTTTTTGAGCGATATCATCAAACTGTTTTTATAGTTTCTCATTTCTCACCATGGCCCTCCTTCTTAAGTGTGTGTGTGTGTATGTGTATATATATATATATATATATATATATATATATGCACATTCCTTACCCTTACACTTCCTTACTCTCCCCTTCACTAAACCCGAAGAAAAAAAATCCAGCCGCTATGCCATAAAAAGCTATACAATATCTTAATGTTAAATCTGTCTACAAAATTCCCGACAAGTTCATTAATCAACTCTATCACCCACAAACTCCCTCTTTTCAAAATTCCAAATGGATAATTTACAAGACTTACCTCCTTATCACTAACCCCATCTACATCACACACACACAATTCACCAAATATAAGAAAAGACTTTCCATTCCTTTCCACACCAAGTGATGAGACATTGTCATTTCAATGTCGAAACAAAATGTACAATTTGTAGTAAATGAAAATTTGTACATGTTCTAAACTATAATATATATATAAAACTCATAAACCTAACTATCCTCTCCGCCCTATCATATCCCAAATTCCTACTCCTGTATACCAGTTAACTAAACATATTAACCAGCTTATCACATCCTACCTTCCGAGTAAATACAGCATAAAGTCAACCCTAGAGGCAATCCAAATCCTCAAGAGTGAAAAACCTAATAATGAAATCATAGCTTCACTTGATGTGGAAAACCTTTTTACTAATGTACCCGTCAGTGAAACTATTGATATAATTATAAGAAATGTTTACAGTAATCCTTCATTACCCCCACTCAAAATTAATCCCAACATCCTAAGAAAAATTCTACTAGCTTGTACTACTGAAGTGCCTTTTGTTGATCCAAACAACACTATATATATACAACGTGACGGAGTCTCCATGGGTTCAGTGCTTGGTCCGACTTTTAGTAATTTCTACATGTCTAACCTTGAAAATACTACCTTTGCAAAATTTACAAAACCATCAATATATCTACGATATGTTGATGATATCCTACTATTAATTAAAAATACTGATGAAATCTTACAACTTCAAAAACAGTTTCAAAATAACTCGGTTTTAAAATTTACTTATGAACTTAGCAAAGATAACAAAATTCCTTTTCTTGATATATTAATTAACACTGACAACAATAAATTTACTATCTCACCGTATCAAAAACCCACTAATAAAAATCCCTCCACACTCAATTATATTAGTGAATGCTCCCACTATTACAAAATAGCAATTATAAAAAATCTATTATACCGTGCAAAAGTCAATTCATCTACAAATCAGATCTTCCACAGTGAACTAAAAAATATAAAACAGACACTCATCAATAATAATTTTCCCAACTACATAGTTGATGAACAAATACGTTATTTTCTTAAAAAGCTTAACATGGAAAAAACAACACATGATACTAACCCAACCAATCCTAAACATATCACTCTCTTATGGCCACACCACGAATTCGCTCTCACGGCGTCTGACGTTGCACTTAAATGAAAATTCAAATATATTCCGTCATTTAGAACAACACGGTTATCAACGCTCACTTCTGAGAAAAACGCTTGTTGATAACACGTACATACTCAAACAAGAAAATAACAAACAGAAACTAAAAATCCTCGAAGCACTCTGCATTAAACAATTTAAACCTGGTTTGAATACAATCAATTTCGATATTTCCAATAACGTACTCAAATGTCTGTAATCAGACCAGGGACCATAACACCACTATTTTGTCACTGTCTTCGACCATCCGCCACGGTAGGGATGGACTTATATTTTCAATTCAATTCTCTTTATTGTTAATAGCTTAAATGTTCTATGTTTACTGTGTGTTAATATTTACTCTTTGATAATGGCTTATGTGAGCCGAAAGCTTAGACCCGATAAAAAATTCAACAAATACTGTGATTTTTTGTTGTCTTTCAACGACATCACCATCAAGTATATCAGACGGTATGAACGGATCCTACACAAAATTAATAGACAAAACTTGTCTATATTATTCAATGAAACCTGCATTAATATATATATATATATATATATATGAATTAATTGTACATTGCGACACAGAAATTTCTATGTTTCATGATAGATTCTCATCATCAGGCAATGTTTGATGTTGGTTGTACAGATGATTTACGTTTAAATACAAAAAGTCTTTGGTTTGCTGTGTATGTATGTGGGAAGATTAAAAATTTACACGTGTGTTTCTTTCAACTATTTGGGAATTTGGCCCCAAAGAATACATAGTAACTTTTTTTTTTCCTTCCCTTATTTTACTTTTCTCCTTTCTTTTTTTCCTTCCTTAAATGCCAAGTTATTTAATTTAGATTCTATCCATTTTCTAATGTGAACATTTTGCAATGTCCACATATGACATTTATCTCATTGTGTTGATTTAATAGATTTTTATTCTTCAGTGATTTGATATGCATTTTTTTTTGTATAAACATAATGAACATATAATGAATATAACCAATAAGTGTTTAAGGAAAATAATTACTGACAAGCTATCAAAATAAAGTAAATTAGAACATAAAATTATTTATATAAAAAATCTCCTATTTATAAAAAAAGGCTTTACAACAAATAAATTGATATTAGAAAGATGGTATAAGGATAGCAGGAATTAGGAAAAAAAAATTACTTATAAAATCAAAGATTTAGAAAAAATTACAACTGGGAGACCAAAAATGATACCAAAGTGAAAAGGACAGACTTGGTACTAAATGGGCATATCACAACAAAGACAATAAAACTAAGCCCCCCCCCCCCCCCAAAAAAAAAGGAAAGTGATAAGGTTAGGTTATTAAAAGCAGGTTAACATCTTGACCTTTAAGGAGGGAGAAGAAGAAAGGAGAAAAGTAAAATAAGGGAAGGAAAAAAAAAGTAAATATCTATTCTTTGTGGCCAAATTCCAAAATGAATCTTCACTCTGATTAGTTGAAAGAAACACACATGTAATTTTTTTTATCTTCCCACATACATACACAGCAAACCAAACTTTTTTTTATTTTTTTATTGTAAATCATCTGTACAATCAACATCAAACATTACCTGATGATGAGAATCTATCTCAATGTACAATTAATTCATAGCTATATAATTATATTAAGGTCTATAATATTATATTGAGCACTGTTCATAATAAAATAAATGTCAGGGCACTCAAAATAGTAAAACCTTGAGTCCTCTTCACCTGGAATTATATATATAACAAGCTGTTTCAAACAGAGCCGACATCAATCAAATGGTGACCCTGAGGTATGGCATGTTTTCAGTGTTGATGTATTAATTTCCATTTGTTCAGCGATCCATAAATGCTGAATGTTTGAACACAAAGCATATTCATTCTGGTTACAATGTCATACATCTGGTTCAGTTGTAGGAATTAACCAAGACAATATATCATTTTGATGCTGGATATTAGAATGACAATACTCAATTGAATAAGTTCATTTTAAAATTTCAGCAAGGTAACCAACCATGAGACATATTGAATGACTGTTTGAAGATCCAGCAACCAAGATGACAATTTTCAAGAGAAAAACTGAAAATATGGAATAACAAATTACAATTTCAACTTAATACAAGCTGAAGAAAACATTATCTGATCTAAAACATTTTTTTAGCATTTAGATGTGCAAATCTTTTCATGGCCCATTCTATGCCCATCTCTACAAGATCATTTTCTACTGACAAAATAGCCAAAGAATTTTATCTGTCTTGAATCATGGATGACCACAAGTATGTTTTTATAAGCTTTAATTTTGGAAGATGCCAAATGTATGACATAGTGGCGCTCTCAGCTTTGATGGCATACCAGGCGTTTGCTTGAGTTACCAATGCCTTGAGCTAGCCCTGATATCTGTTCAAATTATAAAGCACATAACCACAAATTAGATAGTGTCTTTTATAATTGTGAAAAAAATACATGTGTAAATATCACAGTATCATTCTTGGTTAATGCTTGGAAGGTTTTTTAAAAAAAAAAGTCAAAGAGGAGTCAAACTGATTATAAATTGTTTTAAAAAGAAATGCAGAAAATAAAATACTGTCGGTTGAAATTAAAAAGTATCTTTATATTAAAATAATCTTTCAGGAAAATAAGTTTTAAGTTTAGTCACTTTCATGTTTTTTCTAGTAATGATGGGGTTTTTGTTCCAAACCTTTTGTTCAGGAAAGAGTGGAACGTCCTCATCATGGTTATCTCATTATTTTTTGATTTAGATGTACCATTTATTGGAGTTGTTGTTGCTGCTATTGAAAGTCTTCAAGTGATTTGATTTCTGCTGACTGGTAAAGTTCTTTGCCATTAAATAATACTTGTTAACAAGGTTCAAATGATTAATGATGGTCCTTGCTAAGACCTATAGGATTCATTCACTTAAAGCCACTTTTGGGATGAAAAAAATATTGTATAAAACTGATAATTTAGTTATTTCTGGATGACATTAGCTGCATGCAGAGCATCTATATTAATGTTTGTATGTGACTAGGATATTTTATACAAGCTAAAAAAAAAACATTTATTAGCCTATCTAATACATTTTTTCTTGCTTTTAGATTGGCGTATTTTTTCATTGCAATAGCTATGCCTATCTTCTTTGCAAGATCATTTTCTAGTGACAAAATTGACAAAGAATTTTATTTGTCTTAAATCATAAATGACCGCAAGTATATTTTTATAAGCTTTAGTTTTGTAACATATCAAACATGATATGGTATCATGATAGTACCCTGGGCAACTGCCAGAGTTGTTTGTACCAAGTTATAAATTTGGTAAAATTGGAGTAGATAGACTTTATTGGAGTAGATAGACTAAATTATCACCCAGTTCACACTCCACCCACATCTATTGAACAGATGAAGAGGCTCATCCCTTGTTTCTTGTTTAGGATGCGGTTTCCGGTTTCCAGTTTTCTCTTTTCTAATCTTCTTCTCACTTCGTGTTTTTTTTTTTTTTTTTTCAATTGGAGTAGATAGACTAAACTATCGCCCGGTTCACACTCCACCCACATCTATTGAACAAGTGAAGAGGCTCATCCCTTGTTTCTTGTTTAGGATGCGGTTTCCGGTTTTCTCTTTTCTAATCTTCTTCCCACTTTGTTTTTTTTTTTTTTCAATTGGAGTAGATAGACTAAACTATTGTCCGGTTCACACTCCACCCACATCTATTGAACAGGTGAAGAGGCTCATCCCTTGCTTCCTGTTTAGGATGCGGTTTCTGGTTTTCTCTTTTCTAATCTTCTCACTCTTATGTAGCCCCCTGCACATCAGTGGCATTACCGCCTTGCTTGGGGTGATATGATTAAAAAAAAAAAAATTTTGATCTGTTGATTTTTTTTGTTATTGTGAAGGAAGAAAATTGGTTACTACTATAGCATGAGATCTTCCTCCCGTTTCAACTATAGCGTGAATTCTACTGCAGCATTGAACTATAAAATAATATTATATGTGTATACATATTTATTTAAACCACATTTACATAATATTTATATTAAAGGAAAAGGTAAAAATAAACATGCTATCAATTACGATACATATATTCGTTTTAGCAATATATGCTTCATATATCTTGTAGGAATGGTATGGCTAGATCATTAGAATAAAAAGTTTTTCGGAAGTTCTGAAATATTTCTTAACTGGTTCAGGCCAAAGAAGATTCTTCATTTAGGACATTCATTTGCTTATTTTTATATGGGCAGGTTCCGTGTCTAGAAATTGTGAGACAAATATAAATATCCACGTTAGACCTCACCCGAGGCCACCATAAAGAATTTTTGGTGGTGGTGCCTCTTTTCACGTGATGGCCACATGAGAGTAAGGGCACAGTAGACTCCCACACTGAGTAGTTGATATATTGAGGTAGACCTCACGCTATAGTAGCACTGAAAATTGTCACAAATAAAACATTTGGATGCATATTAATATTTGTATTGCATTTTGGTGCAAATTGTATCAGAATGGATGAAAAGCTAATATAAAAAAATTAACAATATTGGTGCTAGACATCACAATTAAACACCTGTGTGTGTGTATGTATATATATATATATATATATATATATATATATCTATAGGGTGTCCATAAAGTTTGTGTACAGTTTAAAATTTTTTTAACTTTATTTGTATTTGATGATAGAAATAATCTGTAAAAAATGTTATAAATCAACAAGATGGAGCTCCTTGTCACTTTGCTCTGCGTGTTAGACAGTTTCTAAATCAGGAATTTCTTAACAGATGGATTGGAAGGGCTGGACCATTTTATTGGCCTATTAAATTTCATTTAATAAATCATTTTATTTATCAAATTTCATTTACCAAATTTTATTTTTTCCTAATGGATGACAAAATATAGTGTTTCAAAATTCTGACTTGTTTGCCATAATTATTTTAATGTTAACGTTTTATCCGCTAATTATCATTTAAAAACTTAGTTTTAAGTATGAAACCTACTGGTGTCAGTTTAACCTTTTTTTTCCATATATCTAATTATAAGCTATAATTTTGGAAGTAAAAATTTCAATGAAATTTATCAAAATGGTGGCAATATAGAAGGCATCAATTTAACTGATATCCTCTTGGTGTCAGTTTAAAATGACAATTTGTTTCTTTAAATATCTAAACTATAACTATTAATTACAATTTTGGAAAGTGAATGGTTATTAGTAAAAGGATGAACAGAAAATGCATTTTACGAATCGGAGGTACCAAAATCAATCGGCCACAAAATTTAAATATCTGGGAAAGGTTCTAACAGAGGGCAGAAAATAGGACACTGAAATCTGAAGATATATTAGTATAGCCGAAGATGCATTCCAAAAGCTAATCAGAGTATTAAGAGATGGAAAAACTTGACTGGAAATAAAGAAGAGTTTCTGAACTGTTATGCAATATCTGTTCCACTGTGTTCAGCATTCACTGCCATAATATCCTCAAAGATGAAGAGACTTGAAACAACAGAAATGGGGTCCTACAGAAGGATGATGAGAATACCATAGACCAAACCTGTAAGCAATGATGGGGTTTTAGAGAAAATAGAAACAAAAAGAAACCTTATACTTAACATTAGGAAAAAATAGTTGAAATCTCTGGGGCATATAAGGAAGGAGGGCTTGGAAAATTTGTTACTGATAGGACAGATTGAGGGCAAAAAGAATAGAGGAAAACAACATGTAACATACTCAGTGAGCTTCAGTAAATGGACAGTTGATTTGTATATGTGCAAGATGGACTCAGACAGGAAAAACTTCCTGGTCCAACACAGTGACCCAACCTTCCTAGCAGTTGATTTAGTTAGTGATTGAATGTAATGGTTCCATTTGAGGTTGGAAGAGAGAGTGAGACCGAGGAGGCACAGTGTATTGCTTTCAGGGAGACTCACTTGGTCCATGTTGATGATGGGTAGGAGGGACTGCCTGTGGTGGTTGACAGCAGCTTCGTTTTAGAAGCATTAAAATTTACAAGCCATTTCTTACACCAGTCTACGATTGGAGGTCCTTCTCGAGAACAGTAGCAAAATTATCTTTGGCCACCTTGCCAGATTTATTAACTGAGGTGGGAGTAAAATCAGCATAGGTGCCCACTTGGGATCTGATCACGTCAGGGAGATCATGGCACATAAGCAGTTTCATCTGAAATCCAGAAAAATACACTTTTAAATAAGCTGTTCACAATATATCAATTAAAGTAGATAGACTAAACTATCGGCCGGTTCACACTCCACCCACGTCTATTGAACAGGTGAAGAGGCTCATCCCTTGTTCCCTGTTTAGGATGTGGTTTCTGGCTTTCTCTTTTCTAATCTTTTCACTCTTACGTAGCCCCCTGCACATCAGTGGTGTTTCCGCCTTGCACGGGCTGATATGATTAAAAAGAAAATAATATATATATAAAAAATGGGACCTAATGGCAATCAGCCCTGATGAATGAGAACATTGTAACGTTGTCCTCCCAAAACTTCAAAGTTGGCATGAATCTGCTTTGTTAAAGAGACACTCTTTGTACTTATCAACGCTCTATCTACACCACAATATCAAGCATTTTATGATAAAAAACCTGTTTGCCAATTTCAGCAGTAAAATCACTGAAAAGCAACAATATTAGGTGCTAGACATCACAATTAAACACCTGTGTGTGTGTGTGTGTGTATATATATTAATATTATATTATTATATATTAATAGTATACGAACCTGTATGTATTTTACACTGTCTACGTGCACACAGACACATATATGCACGTCACGGCTGTGACATATAAATCTTCAGATGAACTAGACAGATAAGGCAATGTTCATGAAATTGATACTCTTTAGCCAGGTCATCGAGTCAAAAGAAAACATCGGCACCGCACTGAGATGAGATACATATATAGGCAGACTAATGTTGTTGGACAACCCGGGGGGCGGGGGGCGCCCTAAATATATATATATATATATATATATATATATATATATATATGGCGTCCATAAAGTTTATAAAGTTATAAATCAACAAGATGGAGCCCCTTGTCACTTTGCTCTGTGTGTTAGACAGTTTCTAAATCAGGAATTTCTTAACAGATGGATGGAAGGGCTGGACCATTTTATTGGCCTCTATTAGATTTTTTTTTTTATGGGGACATGTGAAAACAAACCTAGTTCATTAGAAGATTTGAAAACTAAAATTATGTGGTTTCAGGCATTACTGTAAATCAGTTAGCAAATGTTTTCCATGAACTGCAAAATCGTATTACCCTTTGCATTACTAATGATTGAGGACATGTGGAAACTTCAATAAAATTAACAATAAAAACTTAAAAAATATAGATTTAATTCTTTCTAATCCTTTTTACAAATTATTTCTATCGCAAATACAAATAAAGTTATAAATTTTTTTAAAGTGCACATGAACTTTAGGAACATCCTGTATATATAACATTTTGTGACTTCCATTATTCTGTGTTTGTCACACCCTCTAAAATAGCCATAAATTGACCAATCAAAACCAAATATTTGGAAGAAGTGCAAACAGGTAAGTGGGCACAAAGTATAGTTGGTTTTACTCAGGTGCGTAGCTTAGTACAATAACTTTTCATTAATTTTTATTATTTAACATACAAAATGCTCCTACTATTCTAAGCATATATTTTTTGGCTGTTAAAAAGGGGAAAAAAAATTCTTAATTTAAAAAACTTACAAAACTAGAATTTTTTTTGCAACATGTTGCTATATGTCAAAATCCTCAATGTATTTAGTATTACCGAAGTTATTGCTAACATTTTATTAAGATTTACAAACTCTTTTAAATTAAATCTATAAATTAAATTGAAGAAATTATTAAACTGTGAAGTAGATTATTCAAATTTTATCAACTGATTTGTGAAATTGAATAAAACTTAGTTTGTAAATCTTAACAAAAATGTTAGCAATAACTTCAGTAATACTAAATACATTGAGGACTTTGACACATAGCAACATATTGCAAAAAATTCTAGTTTTGTAAGCTTTTTAAAATTGAGAAAGAAGAGAATTTTTTTTAGATAACTAAAATGTATATTCAAATCGTGATTTATGATTTTTATTTTCATGTTATACTGTCTATGCAGTCGTATCCCAAGTACAGTTCTTGTTTTCTTTTTCAGATTGTTACAAAGAAAATTTTTGGTGCTTGGAATTGTATTGTTAGTTGCATTATTAAGTGCAGTTTATAACATAAAGGGACCTCACCAACCTTACTTAGCAGTTTTGGAGAAAAAAATGCTATGGTATGCTTATTGGGTGGGCCTTGGCTTTTTATCCTCTGTTGGCCTTGGCACAGGTTTACACACATTTGTACTCTATCTGGTAAGTTGGTCTTTACATATTTTCCTTTTTGTGTTTTTCTTTTTGTTGGATGAAATCAAGAATTCATCTCTTTCTTTTGTCTGTAGTTGAGTAAGTGGAAAATAAAAGAAATATCTAATTGTGCCTCTGTGTGTGTGTGTGACAGATATATATATATATATATATATATATATATGTATAATCTGCTGATACAAGCATGTGTCTGACTGTATCTCATATATGAACTGGTTTCAATAGACCGATTTAAAATCAGACATCAACTGAGAGTATACACATGCAACACATCACACAATAAATCCCTGGACTAATAAAACAACTTTTAGGTAAAATTCAATGTTATTCATCAACATAGTCTCCTTCTAGGCTGATACAGATTCCAATGCTTCTCTAACAATTCAATGTCTTTTCTGTAGAACAATTTGTCTTTGGCCTCAAAATACATCTCAGTTTTCAATATCATTTCTTTATTAAAGCCAAATCTCTTTGCTGGAACATTCTTTTGAGGTCTGCAAACAGCCAGTAAACGCTGAGGGCCAGATCTGGAGAATAGGGTGGATTCAGAAGCAACTTGAAGTGCAGTTCATATAGTTTTGCCATCCTTGCGATCGACTTGTGAGACGGTGCATTGTCTTGATGAAAGATCACTTTTTTGTTTTTCATTTGTAGCTGTTTTTTGGCAATTTCTTCCTTCAAATACATCATTAATGCTATATAATATTTGCTATTGATTGTTCTTAATTTCTCAAGGTAATTGATAAACAAAATAACTTGCACATGCCAAAATCTTGCCTGCTGATGTTTCTGTCTTTGGTTGCATTGGACGACTTTCACCTGCTGCTGTCCACTCAGCTGACTGCCGATTTGACTCCGGAACGAAGTGGTGGATCCATGTTTCATCCAGTGTCACATTTACGCAAAAACTCCTTGTTGCATTGAAACAGTTACATGCAATGCTCCAAATCGTCAATGCATTGTTGCTTATGATTGACTGTGAGCAAACATGGCACCCACTTTGAACATGGCTTTCTCATTGACAATTGTTTACGCAAAATGATGAATATACTGCCTTCTGATATGTTCAACTCCTCTGCTATCTCACGCAACTTCAATTTATGATCAGCGAAAACGAGTTTTTGGTTTCTTTTTTGTGTTTTCCAGGACAACTGCTGATTTTGGGCAAACTGAGCATTTAGCATCATTTGTGTCTGTACGACTGCATTTAAAGTCAGCATATCACTTCTTAGCCATTGTTTCTGACAGAGCAGAGTCCAAATAACTTATTAAGCCATTGCTTTGCTTAAACAGTATTTTTTCCCCATCAGAAAGCAATACTTTATCAATATACGAAATTCAAATTTTTTTATTGTTTTGAAAATTTTCAACAGTACCTTCACTTAAATAACTGTAATTTGTAAACTAATAATCTGGGGCACAAATTTTGTCACATGCCATTTGAAGATTAGTACTTCATAAAAATAATACGGATTTTTTATTAGTGGTGTCACTTATTGAGTGATGTTTTATTATTATTCAGGTGTTAATAAAACAGTGCTCAGTGTAATATGAACAGAACTATTTTATACATATATTAATAAATATACATATTACACCTGATGAATAATGTATAAAACACTGAGATGTGTATTTGATGTGGGACAAAGAAATATATATAAATGGACCATAGTATTGTTTGATGGATCCTTTTAGCATTTTCATTTAAATAATGCTGAAAGTAGTTTTAAAATAAGTTCCCTTCATATATATATATATATATATATATATATATATATATATAAAAAGGGAACTTATTTTAAAACTACTTTCAGCATATCTATATATATATATATATATATATATATATATATAAGGTATGCTATATTTACAGATAATAGTGCTCAGTATCAGGAGATAGAGCATAAGTAAATATAAAAGTGAACATTGAGGTCAATACCAAGTGACAACTGGTTTGAAGATTGTATTGAAGCAGGAAACTCACTGCTCTGTGTTGATGTCAGTGTCCACTCTCTCTCTCTCTCTTTTACATTTCTAATTCAAATTTAAAAATCACTTGTTTCTGATGAAGGACCGAGGACGGTCTGAAATATAAAATATAATAAAAATAAACAAATACTGTTAAAAAAAAGTACATTTTTAAATTCAAAACTTTTTATTAATATTCTTTCCTATATATATATATATAATCTCCACCCTTATGTTATTTGCCACCACATATATGAAAGAAGCAGCTTAGTGTCGTGTTACTTACATGGAGATATAGATAACTTCTATTGGAAGAATATGATGTATAAAATAAAAATTTCTATGTATCAAAAAAAAAAAAAATCATTGAGTAATAATAACTGAAAAAGGAAAAAAAAATTGTAATGTGTTTCATTCTTTAAAAGGACTTCTTCAGACTAAAATGTTCTTATAGATGGGAATTATATGTAGAGGGAGATGGAAAAATATAAATGAAAACGTCAGTTATAATTATGGACCAAGTTTCAACACTGGAGATATAAGAACACTAAATTTTTAATTTAAGTCATATTACAAACATCACTTTGTGTCATTGTGTATCAGTAAAAAGGAAAATAGATTGTTGTAAATGCTATGTCTCTTCAGAAGTTAGGCGTTCTCGGTTCTCCACAGTTTCCTTTGCTTTATTATTTGTGAATTGATGTGTCTTCTTGGGAAAGATAGTGGAGTGTTTTTCTGTTGCCTTCTCCATTTTAAATTCAAGTTTTTTTTTGTTTTGTTTTTTTCAACATTTATCCAGGATATGATGATAAAATGAATCCATCTGCAAGGCCTCTGATCAGGAGGTTTTGAGAAGCATAGAACCACCTCTTACTTGCTGTTCTCAGGTTCACCCTGACCCGGAGTGGTAGCACCTGCTGGGGTCCCAGCTATGGGCAAATAGTTAATCCCCAAATTGGAGACAAAACACTATGAAAGAATAAAAGTAGATTTTTATAGTTAAAAAAAAAAAAAAGTAGCAATACATTTTTGTAAAAAAAAAAAAAAATATTACCAACAATATATTTGACTTTTGCCCAAAACATTTCTTGCAAATATATATCGATGAAACCTGCCTGACAACATGATTTCTTACAGAGAATCTAAAAATGATGGCAACATATATAGTGATGATCTACTATTGAGTATCTTACATTAAGACATAAGAAAAAAAAAAAATTCAAACCCCTGAGCATGACAGGAGGGATATAGATATATATATATATATATATATATATATATATTTTTTTTTTTATTTAAATGATTGTGTGTGTATATATATTTACTACTTGATAACATTATTATTGCAACAAAAATAATGCAGTGTAAAAGAGAAAACATGCAGCAAGAGGTTTCATAACTGGTAGTGGAGAGAATGAACTGAGCTGATGCTGCCTCGTTATTGTCTCTCTTGCCATGAGCATGACAGGAGGAGAAAAAAAAATATATATATATATATATATATATATATATATATATATACACTGGTCTTTATTATAATAGAGAGAATACTGTTCATATGGACTTATCCTAAAAATCTTGTTGCCATTAAATAAAACCCGTTGAGATCGATATGCTGTAAAACAAAATAAACAAATTCAAACCTTAGACTCACTTATACTGATGGTTAGAAAGCCCAGGCCATCCTATTATTTAATCCATAACTAGGAGGAGAAGAGAATTTGTGTAAAAGTGAATGCAATAAGCTAGTCTAGAATTGTGTTGCCTGCACATCCTACAAAGATTGCTAACCATGACAAGACTTGAAATCACAATCTTTTGATTGGAAGTTGGACATTAGGCCACATGACCAAATGGGTGAGTTGTCTGTCTGTTAGACAATGCAGATTTGAGTGATTTTGCAGCTTTCACTCTTTGGTAAGAATTGCAAATTCAATTTAGTACTGGGGCCAGTCCCATTTCAGTTACAGAAGGTTAAAGGTTATCTTAGTATTTGTGTTTAATATTAAATTACTGTAAAATATTCTCAAAAATCCTTTCTCACACATAGACAAATGGTTTTCACCAAGGATGAAAGGAGGGTTGTCAAGGTTACATTGCAAGGTCAACATAATAATCAGTGAGAAAAATTACCATTATTCTCTGACTTTCAAAAATGCTTGTAAAAATATTAAATGTGCACTTTTTGTGGGCAGGGGTCTTTACATATATGAAACTGGCAACTTTGAACTTTATAACTTTGTATATAAATTCATTTGCTGTACAAAAGGTTTATCCTCCTATGGCAATGGAAAACAACTTACATTATTTACAATGTTAAGACTATTGTCATCATCTTTATTGCCATATTCACAACATCTGAAGGACACATGGCCCAAGATAAGTGCTGGTTAGTTCCAGTAACTTGACCCAGAGAGTTCAATATGTAGCTACTGTAGTGGTGAACAAATAGCATAGAGATTTGAGTTAAAGGGAGATAACTATGACATCTGGAAGTGGCATGGCACATGGACCGAGAATGATATACCCCAGTGATTGAAATAAAAAAAACAAAAATAAAATTGGTTTGTAATTCCAAGCACCAGAAGAAAATATGTACAATGGTTAAAGCATTGTGAATATGGCAATAAAGATGAGGACAACAATTTAAACAATGTAAATAATGTAAATACAACCTCATTTCAGAAGTAGTGACAAACAGAAAACAACTTTGGGTGAAATGAACAATAAAGATACTGCAATTTGGTAGGAAGTAATAGATGAAGTATCAATTATCATTCAATTATTTGGCCTCAAATTTCTATTGACTTAATTTAAATTGCTTCAAATAATAAATATATATAAAAAAAATAGAATTATATCAGTCAGTCAGGGAAGATGGAGAGAGTTTCCGAGGTGTTAGATTTGAATGGCTGCAGCCAGAAAGTTTCTGTTGTTTAACTGGTAAAACTACAAAGACAGGCTTTGTCTTAAAAAGAAAAAAAGAATACACCGGTCTTTATTATAATAGAGAGAATACTGTTCATATGGACTTATCCTAAAGATATTTTTTTTTTTTAATCATTTCACCCCGAGCAAGGCAGAAACGCCACTGATGTGCAGGGGGTTACATAAATGTAGAAAGATTAATTAGAAAAGAGTGAGGAGTACAAGCTAGTTAGAAAGGAACAATAGAAAGCTGAGAAAGCAGGTGAAATGACAGATACATGGGCGGAGAGAAAGTGAAGATTATACAGGGGAGGGGAGAGAGCTAGAGTCCGGTGGTTAGTAGGTGAGTATTAACTTTGCATTTAAATTTCTGGAGGTCGTAGCCGTCAGGAAAGCAAGAATACAGGAGTGAGTTCCACAGGCGGGAAGTGCGAGAGAGGAAGCTGCAGGAGTAGAATTGTCGTCTGTATTTGGCTAACCTGATTGTGTATGGGTGGGACACAGTTGCCAGTCTTGTTGCACGGGTAAACACCTGTTGAGGAGGCATCAGTGACTTAAGCTCATCCGAGCAGAAGCCATGAAAGTATTTATAGAAGAGACAGAGGGAGGCCACATTTAGACGATGGGAAAGTGGCTGCAGTCGAGTCGCCAGATCAGTACCTATCACATTACAGATTCTCCTTTGGAGCTTGTCAAGAACACTGAGGAGAACGGCAGGGGCACCTGACCATAAATGGCAGCAGTACTCCATGCACGGATGGATGGTTGACTTGTATATATGCAGGATGGATTCAGGTGGAAAAAACATCCTGGATCGACATAGTGACCCAACCTTCTTAGCAGTAGATTTTGCTATGGATTCAATATAGTGGTTCCATTTGAGGTCTGAGGACAGGGTAAGTCCGAGGAGGCGTAGTGTATTACTCTCTGGGAGAATCATCTGGTCCATGCTTATGGGAGGCAGAAGAGGTTGCCTGTAATGGTTGACAGACAACAGCTTGGTCTTAGAGGAATTGAAGTTGACAAGCAACTTCTTGCCCCAGTTCACCACAGAGTGTAGATCCCACTCAAGGTCAGCAGCGAGATTATGTGCTGTAAAACAAAGTAAATTCAAACTTTACTCACTTATACTGATGGTTAGAAAAAAAAAAAGATATGAATTTGAGCCTCTTTGGGGACTATTTGCAATCTGTGTTGCATAATGACAGTATGAGTAGAAGCAATAAAATAGTGAAATTATGATGAAAGAAATACTGGTTATAAAAAAAAAGCAATCTTCCTAAATGCAATTTAAAAACAAACAAAAAACAGAGATTGCAGTTACTGACACTTGGGACCATTTAAATTTGAATGCTAAATGATAGATATTTTTAACGTTTAAAGTTTTTTATATTGCTTGATAAAAATTTAATTTCACTTTTTTTTTGTTTTTATGAATGGCCTCTAAAATTTTGACCTGAATGACTGGTTTGAACTGAAAATACGATTAGTGACTGTAAATGTTGGTTTATTTAAGAATAATGTATGAATTTGTAGGTCATTGTGTAGTTAATAGGATTCAGATTCTATAAATAGGAAATGGGTTTTCGTCTGTGCAAACATAAAATAAATTTGTGTACTGCACATAATTGTGTGTGTCTGCACTAAGAGTATTGTATTTAGTGGGTACACATGTTTAAATATCTCAGATTCTTTTTTGTAAAACAGTTAATGACTACGAGAAGTCCTGTAAAAGAAAAGATGCTTCTTGGTGTTTTCGGAATCACATTTTCTTTAAATATTGATTTCACTCTGTGTGTGTGTTTTTTTTTGTTTTTTTTTGCTGGGTTAGAAAATTTTATTAGAACAAAAAAGCCGACATTAAAGAGGCAATTCATGACAAAAAAAAATATGACAAAAAAGAGCAGTAACAAAAATATTACTTTAAATTGGTAATACCAGTATGTGACGATTAAAGTGAAGTGGTATATTCGTCTTATCTCATCAGAGCAAAAATATAAGCAGCTACTTTTAAAAAGAATACAATTGCAGATTTTTGTTATATACAAACAAAAATTAACATTAATTACCTTTTAAACCTCCAATACTGAACTTAGTATAGGGAATGAAAGTTTTGATGTATTTGTTTAATAAATCCTACCTTTTTTTTTTTGACTGGGAGTAGAGTAAAATATACCCTTATTTTAGATGGAAGGAGGCACTTAGTTATGGGGATTTCAACCCTGTAGCAACACCTACCTCATTTCTCCACAGAGGTGGAGTCTGTGTGATATCAATGATAGTGGTTGAGGGGACTGGGCAATTTTTTTTTTTTTTCCTTGGCCCATATGCATACATTTGTGTATGAGCTCCATACTTAAAAATCAACCTTGTGTCACATTCTACTCTAGTATTAAGGCTGGGTAAATACTTGCCTTTTATATCAAAAGTTATATAAACAGGATTAAAATAAAACTGCAATGCATTCTTATGGTAGACTCATTTACAATGCATTCCTGTTGTAAATGACTGCTACATTCACTCTATGTAATCATTAGGGCATATGAAAGTTTTGATGTATTTTTTTTTTTTAAATGTTCTGCCTTTTATATCAGTTTAAAAAACAGTTAATTATTTATAAATATATTTAAGGTCTTGTTTCTAAATGTAAGTGTTAGGAAAATATCTTGGATATTTTTTTGGCAATTATAGATTATTTGTACACGAATGAAACTCTATCCAAGGCTTGGAACTAATATTTCGAAAACAATTTCTTTAATTCTCAAATAAATCATACACAATATTTATTGTATCTGTTGGAAATTTTACAACTTTTGTGCCAGGAAAGAGGAGGTTGACAATGATCAGGAAATAAGGGTCATTATAGAGCTCTCCTTAACAAATATTGGAAGCAACAAACAAAATCTGGAACAGATGACTCAGTTTGTAAGTCTTACACACTACAGGCGGAATTGTGACAACTCTGGATACAAGTCACTGATTTGTGAGCTGACCACTAGTTGTCGCTCTGTCACTTTGTTTACATTAGTGTAACCACACATTTAGCACATCACTCCATAGGTTTTACCCTTTTTTATTACACCAGTGTATTTTAGAGTCCTCATTTTCCGTAGGCATGGTTTTAGAGTCCTCATTTTCTGTAGGCATGGTTTTAGAGTCCTCATTTTCCGTAGGCATGGTTTTAGAGTCCTCATTTTCCGTAGGCATGGTTTTAGAGTCCTCATTTTCCGTAGGCATGGTTTTAGAGTCCTCATTTTCCGTAGGCATGGTTTTAGAGTCCTCATTTTCCGTAGGCATGGTTTTAGAGTCCTCATTTTCCGTAGGCATGGTTTTAGAGTCCTCATTTTCCGTAGGCATGGTTTTAGAGTCCTCATTTTCCGTAGGCATGGTTTTAGAGTCCTCATTTTCCGTAGGCATGGTTTTAGAGTCCTCATTTTCTGTAGGCATGGTTTTAGAGTCCTCATTTTCCGTAGGCATGGTTTTAGAGTCCTCATTTTCCGTCCTCATTTTCCGTAGGCATGGTTTTAGAGTCCTCATTTTCCGTTTTAGGCCAGGTTTTAGAGGTCATTTTCCGGTCTTTTAGAGTCCTCATTTTCCGTAGGCATGGTTTTAGAGTCCTCATTTTCCGTAGGCATGGTTTTAGAGTCCTCATTTTCCGTTTTAGGCCGTTTTCCGTAGGCATGGTTTTAGAGTCCTCATTTTCCGTAGGCATGGTTTTAGAGTCCTCATTTTTCATAGCCATGTTGTCTGGAAGAAGTGTAGAAAAGTGTGACTTTAACAGTAACACAAATTAGATATATTTACGCTAGTGTACGAATATTTTAAAGTGTCAGATTGAATAGTGTGCTTGTTTAAAATCTACAATACTGTATTATTCCAAACCTTGTTCACCTGAAGAAGGCCATGGGATGGATCGGTGGAAATATGTTATTGGTACCAATCTATATTGGAATAATGGCAATCCCTCCTTGAATTTGTAGACAGATCGTATGAATACATGTTGGGATTTCTTTTTAACTAATATGATAGACCACTTCTTGGTCTCATCTGCCATATTGTTCTTTTTTTTTTCTTGAACTCAGAATGCTATGATCACTTGTCTGTGAGTTGCCACCATTCTTATTTTGTGAATTCTTTGCCTTATCACTGTTGCTTTACCTGCTTTTAGTGTGTGTGTATATATATATATATATATATATATATATATATATATATATATATAGTATTTAAGTCAGTAAATTCTGATTGAGTTCTTTTGAGTTTGTCTCTGTTAAATTTAAATATATAGTAATATAGTTTGGGTCTGAAGAGTGGCAGGTTTTGGCTGCAGAATATGTATTACCCATGAAATTGTAGAATATCTAAAATTTTTTCTATAGTGTGTGTGTATTTTAGACTGTTGTTTTCATCATTATTGCCATGTTCACAGCATTTTGGCCATTGGACACTCCAGCTCTCTTCAGGAGCTTAGAATTTAAAACCAGACCCTTTATTTTGAAGAAGGCTAGAGCATACAATGCCTGAAATGTTGTGAATATGGTATTAAAGATGAGTACAAAAGTTCAAACAATGCAAATATTACCTCATCTCAGAAATATGTGTGCATATATATGTGTGCATATATATATATATATATATGCACACACAATTCCGCCTGTGGAATTCCCTTCCATTTACTTGTTTTCCTGACAGCTATAATCTCGAAGAATTTAAATGTAAAGTCAATAATCATCTCCTATCTCACTAACCTGCATTCTCTCTCTCATGCTCCTTTTTCCGTCCACTCCACTCCCATCAGTATTCTCATCCTTCTCTTGCCCACTTCCTGACACCCCTATTACCTGTCACTCTTTATCATAACATTTCTTCTATGTAACCCCCTGCAAAACAGTGGCAGTACAATGTCTTGCTTGGGGCAATATGATTATAAAAATAGATAGATAGATAGATAGCCTGACAGTTACAATCTCCAAGAATTTAAATGTAAAGTCAATAGTCATCTCCTATCTCACTAACCTGCATCCTCTCTCTCATGCTCCTTTTTCCGTCCACTCCACTCCCATCAGTATTCTCATCCTTCTCTTGCCCACTTCCTGACATCTCTCTATAACCTGTCACTCTTTCTCATTACTTTCCTCCTATGTAACCCGCTGCAAAACAGTGGCAGTAAAATGCCTTGCTTGGAGCGATATGATTATTAAGTATATATATATATATATATATATATATATATATATAAGGTTCATACAACCATGGATAAAAACATTATAATTTCTCTTAGCATCAGGAAGAGACAATTGAAGTTCCTCAGACATGCAATGAGGAAGGAGGGCTTGGAGAACCTGATGCTAACAGGCCAGATAGAGGGATAAAGAGACAGAGGAAAGCAGCGGATAACATATTTGAAGGGCCTGAGCAGATGGATGACAGAATAGGGGCTGCAAGACGTTACAGGAGAAAGTGTGCTAAGAGCCACCAGGGATAGCCACCAGGGATAGGGAGATGTGGAATGGCATGATTGCCTAAGTTCTGAAAGGACAAGGCACATGTGTGTTCAAAAAAATCCCTGTTATGTGAACATTATTAAAAAATCCAGTAAAATCAGTTATTGCAAATCGCATGAAGACATGGTAGAAACCTAGGTTGCGTAATAACTCCTTTACAAATGAAGAAAATATATATATATACATATATATAATTAGAGAAAATTTTCAAAATTCAAAGGTGTCGGATGCACATTTCGACATGGGATCTCTAACAGAGATTCCACGTCATGTCAGCGACATTGTTTTGTTCCAAATGGCAAAGGCCCTGGGGTAAAGGGGGAAGAGGCAAGGTTAACATCGGTCAAGAATTGAGAGTTCCCTTAAGGTCAGGGAAGTGGGATTTTTTTTAGGAGGGGAAGGAATAGATTTAAATGTAAGATGTTAAAAATTAAGTTTATCCATTACAGGAAGTCATGAATTTAAAGTTATTAAAGAAATATATATATATATATATGTGTGTGTGTGTGTGTGTGTGTGTTAACAAAGGAAAAGAGGGGTTTGGTACAGGAGTCCATATTTTATAAAGAGACAACTAAATTTTTTAATATTGATTAGGTTCAGGTTCTTGGAATTTACCTTCCTACTCTTCCACTTCGGATTAAAGAAAAACATTATATATATATATATATATATAGTTATTTACTTAGATTTTTGTCTTGTTCTTTTCTTTGTCCTGTTATTGTTTATTGGAAACTTTGTTAATTCTGTTCATTGGGCATATCTGCCAATTACATTATTATTCTATAAAAAAAAATAAAGCTGTAGAGAACCATTAACACCTGAAATATTGAAGGAACATAGCTCTAAAAAAAAAATGGCTTATTACTGAACAGTTTTGTTGGCAATAAAAGCAGCAAAAATTGAGAGTTCAGTGTAGAATCATTTAAATATGCTGTCATATTTCTAATCAGCTTGTGTAATTTGTATTTTAAAATGAAAAGATAAAAAAATCATATAGAAATTTATAATCTAAGCTAATTTCTCCTTAAATGGAGAGGTGAATCTTGAGTTTTCTGATAAAAATTGATGCTACACTTTGATCTCTAACAAACTTCACCATCTAAACTACTGCATGCAAACAAATATCTGAAATTTGTTTTTACTAGCTTTTACTTGTGTTAAACATTTTATGAAAAAGTAGATCTTCTGAGATTATTCTGTTGTTGATGTTGGCAATTTTGAAAATTGATTTAATTCTGGAAATGGTGCCTGAGCTTTTCTTGCCTGTTATTTGAGACATCTTGTAAATAAAAATCCCAATAATATGACGTCTTAGAACTTAAAAATGCTTATAGTCTAAAACTAAAACCTTCCAATCATTATGCTACGTTTTGAGTATATTTCTAAAAGTGCTATACGTGTTCTTGTCAATAACATCTTTTTGTTTCTCTTTTTTTTTTTTTTAAGGGTCCTCATATAGCAATGGTAACATTAGCTGCATTTGAATGTATGTCTGTTGACTTTCCTGAACCTCCTTACCCAAACAAGTAAGTATCTTTATGGGTTTACTGTATGGATGTGTGTTGTGGATATTGGCTTGGAAGGAAAAATCAGAGCTGAGTTTGAATTTCAGTTGAGTTAAACTCATTTATTTACATGAAATACTCTTGAGAAAGGTATTAATCTGTCTCTTCTTTTAAGTTATAGTTAAAAAAACAGGACAGCTTGGGTTTTATAGCTTTGGTTGGCAACCACCCTACTGCAGAAAGTAATGACAACCTACTGTGGGAAAATCTTCTGCTCAGTCAGTCATGTCTCTTTCAAGACATCACGTATGGCACTGACTGACTGTATGAATTATTTAATTACAGGACAACCATTCCTTCATTTTATGCTTCTGTCAAGTCAATAAAAATCTATTTTCTGTTATTAAAAAATCAGGCTAAAGAAAACAATGCAACAAATGACCCATGAAATGTCTTTTTTTCTTTTTTCATGGTTCAGAAAATATAAATTTCGAACATTTTGATTTGCTTTTTAAAGCAAAAAAAATGGACTGATAATTCTAATATGGAATGTATCATTATGAACATAAGGGGCAACCTAAGGTGAGAGTTGCACATTGGGGATATCAAAATTAAATAGATGCCTAAATTCAGTTATTTAGGCAGTGTAGTAACAGACAAAAGAGCATGTGAAAAGATAATTTTCAGAAAAGGAGCAAGATATTAAGAGATTGAAAAAGAAAAAGTTTTATAGAGTTGTCTCCATAAAGGTGAAAGCTGAATCATTTTGACACAAACAATTAAAGTGACAAATGTAGTAAAGTAGTAAATGTTTAGGACGCCCCTGACAAAGCGTTTGGTGAATGAGGATGTTCTGAGGAGAATAGAAAATACAGAAAAAGATGGCAAAGGTTATGGAAATGTTTTTTTGTTTAATATCAAAAATTATATCTTAATATCTTGCTCCTTTTCTGAAAATTATCTTTGTCAATTCATTTGCAGTTGAATTCCACGCATTCACTTCCGTGCAAATACCCTTGGGAAAGGTATTAATCCGTCTCTTTCTTCCAGTTATGGGTTAAATAACAGAACAGATGGGGTTCTATAGCCTTGGCTGGCAACCAGTCTACTGCAGAAAGCAATGGCAACCTACTGTGGGATAATCTTCTGCCCAGTCAGTCAAGTCTCTTTTGAGACATGATCACCCAAGCGTGTTTCACGTATGGCACTTAACTGACTGACTGATCAAAAATTAATGCTAATGGCTGACAATGCTTCACCTCTTCGAAAATGAATATTTAAGTACAGTACTGTGCAAAAGTATTAGGACAAGAATTATTTTATCTTTTATGAGGCATCAAAATGAAGTTTAAAATCATCCCTGTCCTAACACTTTTGCACACTACTGGTAGTGGGCAAAAGTATTAGGACACGGGTGATTTTCCTAAAAACCTCACTGAAATACAAGGTGAAAAGCCAAGTAAATTGCTAATAAATATTGATTATTTAAAACTAGGTGTAAAAGAAATGTATTAAAAAGAGGTTATATTTAATTTTTTCCTATTTTCTATTAAACAAGTTATTTTGAAACTACTCATTATTCTATTATCCTTGGATATGACTGAATTTTTTTTTATTCCCCCCCCCCCTCTTGAATTGATAAATCTAATGTTACTTCACAAGAAACACTTTGGGAATAAATACAAGCTGCTTGGCAGGAGATAGAATTAGATATATTGAAGAAGCCTATATAATGCCAATGTCTGACAGAATGAAGGCTGTGATTAAAGCAAAAGGCTATTATACTAAATATTAAATTTATTTTGTAACAAGTATTTTTTCTTGTTAAAGCATTTGTTGAATAAATCAAATAAAAATTAAATTGTTTATTTTCTGTCAATATGCCTCATAAATGATAAAATAGTTCTTGTCCTTATACTTTTGCACAGTACTGTAAATCAGTCATTCAGTTAAGTACCATGGGTGATCATGTTTTGAAAGAGATATGACTAGCTAGGCAGAAGATTTTCCTGCAGTAGGTTGCCATTACTTTCTGCGGTAGGCTGATTGCCAGCCAAAACCCATAGCTGTTTATCTGAGTGATCTAATGCCTTGTTCCTGTGCGAAGACTGCACGGTTTTACAAGGTATGCAGATGCGAGGCGGCCATGTTGACATACATTGTAATTCATATGCAAATAAGCAGCTGAGAAAGGGGATAAAATGAGGAAAGGCAGCGATTTGGGCAGTACAAAGTTAGTCGGTTGACAAAGTGTTTGAGTGAAAAGACGAAGAAGACAATGGCTACTACAACGACGTTGGAAAGATGAGGAAACCAAGAGTACCTGTTGTCGTCAAGTTTTGTTTGTTTGAAACACAGATGTATTACAGATTTCCTTTTCTTTACAAAAAAGCGACGGATTATCTTTTTCATGGTATTTGCATGTGAGTAAATGCAACAAATTCAACTGAAATTTGAACTCGGCTCTCTAATTTCTTGTTCCTAGTGGACATCCACTGCACCACAATGCATATCCGAAATAAGAAACTGAAGAGCCAAGTTCGAATTCCAGTTTAATTCATTGCATTTACTTAGAATAACTTTTGAAAAGGTATCCATGTTTTCTATTGAGTTCTATAGCTTTAGTTAGCAACCAGTCTACCACAGAAAGTAATAGCAACCTACTGCAGGAAAATATTCTGCCCAGTCAGTCATGTCTCGAAAGAGACGATCGCCTAAGCATGTATTACGTATGGCACTTAACAGACTGAAATACAACAGGGATGTAAGTAAATACTAATTAAAAATTAACAATAGGGAACAATTAAAAATGAAGATGAAAGTCAATACTAGTCAAAAAATAAGGAGAATCTGTAATGTGGTTGATACTGACTTGGCAGACTGGCTGCAACCACTCTCTCACCGGCGTGATGTGGCTTCCCTGTGCCTCTTCTACAAGTACTTTCATGGCTTCTGCTCCGATGAACTTAGATCACCGGTGCCGCCTAAGCACAAATTTACACGAGATACTAGATTAGCAACTAGGTCCCACCCTTTTACAGTTAAACAGATAAGATGTAACTGTAAATTCTACTCCAACAGCTTCTTTTCTCGCGCTTCCTGCCTGTGGAATTCCCTTTCACAAGTCTGCTTTCCCGACAGCTACAATCTCCAGGTGTTTAAATGTAGGGTCAATAGACACCTCCTATCACACTAACTCCCAATTATTCTCAGAACACTCTCATCTACCCGACACTCATCCTTGGTATCCTTACCCACCTATCACCCACCCTCTGACATTTCCTATATTTAACCATCCTTTCTCCACTCTATGTAGCTCCCTGTTCAGTAGTGGCAGTGACATGCTTTGCTCGAGGTGAAACACTTACAGAAAATACTAATAGATAAAAATTCTTCTTCTAATCAAAAATGATTATGAAAGTAAATATGAATCAAAAATGAATAATAATGGCTGATAATGCTTCATGTTATCAAAAATGAAGATGAAAGAAAATGCTAGTCAAAACTTAATATCTGACAATTCTCCCTGTACGGAAAATAAGTAACTTTATCATGTACAAATGCGTTGTTTGCACAAATTTACATAACTACTTACTCTTTGCAATCAAGCTGTTTACTTGAAAATTTCCAAAGAAATGTTTATTTCTGGAGATTAAACCATATGCCACTTAGCTAAAAAGGAAAAGCATTAAATCAAAAGCTATTAGTATAACTTGTCATATTGGTACTGTTCTTTATATTCCCATGATCTATTCCTAAAGAAGCGAATGTTTGAGTGCTTCCTGTCATTCTCTAGTCTCTGAGAAACTTGTGCTTTGTATAGAAAGAATATAATTTAATTCTAGTCCCACAATTCTACTGTGTAGTTCAGTGCATCATCATTCCATTAGACTCTTGCCTTTAATATAAAGAACAGTCGGTGATGAGCTTTTAGAATTGGTTAATGGTTGTTAGAAAAGGAACTAGAACAGATAGATAATAATAAAATTAAAGTTGGTTATTGGAGTGCAGTAATTTATTAGTCTGACATGATGACCTTAATGTCCTTAAGCTGATGTTAATGCTGTCCTGTCTATTATGGAGAAGAGGATTAGTTTATAAATACTATGCAAGCTAAAAATGGCTTGTGACCTTAACATGATACCTCACTTTTTTTTTTTTTTTTAAATCCAAGTATCTAAAGTGAAGAGGTGCATCTTGTAAATATATGTGTATTTTCAGTGTGCCCATGTCACTACCGAATTTGACATAAGATCAGTTTAAATTGAGGTTAGCAGCAATACTGTGACAAAAATTACACAACCCTCCTTGGCACTTCCTTTTTTTGGGAAACTTCAAATGCTAGGTCATAACCCCCAGCCCCCTTCCGAAAGAGAGGTACTACCTGGGAGTGAAATGTCTAACAGAGTTAATATTATTTTGAAACTTTCCTGGCAAAAGTATGATAAACTGTAAATGATTAAAGTTTCCAACTTTATAAACTTGAATTCTGCTCAAGGTCACATGGCCTAATGAATAAATGCATTGGTTGGGTCCAGTGACTTGACCCAAAGTTGGAGTTGTGAGTTCAACACCAGGTTATGGAGGTGAACAAAACTTTGAGTTGAGTTACAGAGAAATAACTGATACTGAGACATTTGGAAGATGCATGACCGAGGGAACAAGAACACTATATCCCTGTGAATGAAATAAAGGGTTCAATTCAAAATTCCAATCACCTGAAAAGCCAAAACAGTATAAATATGGCAACAAGGATGAAGACGACAGCCTGAATAATGTAAATAGTGTAAATAATTACCCCATCTCAGAAATATAGACAGATAAATTCTACTGATTTTTGTCCATGGTTTTCAGAATTTACATTTAGTGTCAATTGTCATTTTCTGTCTCCTTGAGTTTTGTCCTTTTATTGTTCTCTCTGTTGCTTTCATACTTTCAATCCCTGTTCACACATCACCCACGTCTATTGAACAGGTGAAGAGGCTCATCCCTTGTTCCCTGTTTAGGATGTGGTTTCCGGCTTTCTCTTTTCCAATCTTTATACTTTTTTTTTTTCTTTCTTTTCAATTGGAGTAGATAAACTAAACTACTGCCTGGTTCACATTCCACCCACGTCTATTGAACAGGTGAAGAGGCTCATCCCTTGTTCTCTGTTTAGGATGTGGTTTCCGGCTTTCTCTTTCCAATCTTTTTACTCTTACGTAGCCCCCTGCGCATCAGTGTTGTTACCACTTTGCTTGGAGTGATATGATTTAAAAAAAAAAAAAAATTTCAGTAAAATTAGTCATGGGATTCTTTTACCTAAGCCATTCTTATGTTTTTACACAGGAAATTTAATATTCCTTTTCAATATACACCCATATCAATCCACGTATATAAACAAACACTTGCAACTACTGCCTTTCTGCTTCCTGCTTTCCTGCATGCTGGAAGTTCTCTTCAGTCGTTCCTGTATTTAAGAATTGTGGTGAACCCTTGAACCCATCCAACTATCGCCCTATCAGTCTTCTACCAATATTTGGGAAAGTCAATGCTGAATTAGTTCATCATCTCACTGCCCACAAACTCTTTGCTGACAGGCAATATGGCTTCCGCTTTGCCAGGTCCACGGCCGACCTGCTAACGACCGTAACGGAGTACATGCTACAGGCCCTCGATGAGTCTGACAAGGCTTGTGCGGTTGCTCTGGACATCTCCAAGGCTTTCGACAGGGTTTGGCACTCTGGCCTCCTATGCAAACTACGGGGTTATGGTATTATCGGTCGCATGCTTGACCTAATCCAATCTTTTCTAAATAACCGCAAAATGAAGGTTGTTTTGAATGAGCGTGCCTCTTCATCCTACAGCACGGATGCTGGTGTCCCACAGGGCTCTATCCTGGGCCCGACGCTCTTCCTTATTTTCATCAACGACCTCCCAGATGAGATCAAGTCCCAAGTAGGCATCTACGCAGATGACACTACAATATACTCCCACACCAGTAAAAAACCTGTCGTGGCGGACAGACATAATCTCGCTGCTGACCTTGTACAGGATCTACACTCTGTGGTGAACTGGGGCAAGAAGTGGCTTGTCAACTTCAATTCATCTAAGACCAAGCTGTTGTCTGTCAACCATTACAGGCAACCTCTCCTGCCTCCCATAAGCATGGACCAAGCGATTCTCCTGGAGAGCAATACACTACGCCTCTTCGGACTTACCCTGTCCTCAGACCTCAAATGGAACCACTATATTGAATCCATAGCAAAATCTACTGCTAAGAAGGTTGGGTCACTATGTCGATCCAGGATGTGATAGGTACTGATCTGGCGGCTCGACTGCAGCCACTTCCCTACCGTCGAAATGTGGCCTCCCTTTGTCTGTTCTATAAATACTTTCATGGCTTCTGCTCAGACGAACTTAAGTCACTGGTGTCTCCTCAACAGGTGTTTACTTGTGCAACCAGACTGGCAACTGGGTCCCACTCATTCACAGTCAGGTTAGCCAAATGCAGACGACAATTTTACTGCTGCTACTTCTTCTCTCGCACTTCCCGCCTGTGGAACTTGCTCCCATATTCTTGCTTTCCTGACGGCTACAACCCCCAGAAATTTAAATGCAAAGTCAATACTCATCTACTAACCACTGGACTTTAGCTCTCTCCCCACCCCTGTATAACCTTCCCTTTCTCTCCACCTATGTACCTGTCATCGCACCTGCTTTCTCAGCTTTCTATTGCTCCTTTCTAACTAGTTTGTACTCTTCACTCTTTTCTAATTAATCTTTTTACAGTTATGTAGCCCCCTGCACATCAGT
This sequence comes from Ascarosepion bandense, assembly GCA_037127315.1. Taxonomy (NCBI): domain Eukaryota; kingdom Metazoa; phylum Mollusca; class Cephalopoda; order Sepiida; family Sepiidae; genus Ascarosepion; species Ascarosepion bandense. The sequence goes on from JBBBDQ010001960.1 coordinate 3,653,108, forward strand.
GGCGTTTCCGCCTTGCTCGGGGTGAAATGATTAAAAAAAAAAAAATGATAAGAGATGGGAATTGACATTGCATTTAAATTCCTGGAGGTTGTAGCTATCAGGAAAGCAAGTATACAGAAGAGTTCCACAGGCGGGAAGTGTGAGAAAAGAAGCTGAAGGAGTAGAAGTGGAAACTGCATTTGGTAGATTTAACTGTAAAAGGGTGGGACCTTGTTGCCAGTTTGGTTGCTCAAGGGAATTCTTGTCAAAGGAGCAACAGTGTACTAAGTTCATCAAAGCATAGGCCATGAAAATATTTGTCGAATTGACAGAGGGAATCCACATCCCTGCTGGTGAGAAAGTGGCTGGAGTCAAGCTGCCAGGTTGGGACTGATCCCATTACAGATTCTCCTTTGGAGCCTGTCGAGAACACTGAGATGAACAGCCGGGGTGCCTGATTAAACATGACAACGGTATTCTATGCACATTAGGATGGTTGATTTGTATATGTGCAAGATGGATTCGGGTGAAAAAAAAACTTCCTGGCCTGTGACACAGTTACCAACTACCCTAGCTATTGATTAAATGTAATGATTCCATTTGAGATCAGAAGAGAGGGTGAGGATGTCGAGCCACAGTATATTGCTTTCAGGGAGACTCACTTGGTCTGTGCTTATGGTTTGTTTGCCTTGCTTGATTTCTGACTGATGTGAGAGTAAATGGTGGTATCATCTGCGTAGATTCCTACTTGGGATTTGATCACATCAGGGAGATCATTTATGAAGATCAGAAAGAGTGTCGAGCCTAGAATAGAGCCCTGGGGGACGCCAGCATTTGTGTGGTAGAATGATCAAGCATGCCTGTTCAAGATGACCTTCATTATGCAATTTGATAGGAAAGATTGGAACAAACCAAGAAATTGTCTAGTGATACCATAACTCTGCAGTTTGCACAGAAGGCCGGCATGCCAGACTCTATCAAATGCTTTGGAGATAAACACAAAAATTTTTTCAAATCACTGTACAGGGTTCGTCAAAAATGAATGACATACATGATTTCAGGTGGTCTTTTATGCACTTTTATGTATTTCTCCAAGACACCTCACTCAAACTCAACCAAAATCAAGTCACTGGTAGATAAGGTCTGATGCCTTGATATGCGAACAAAAATTCCAATCGACACACAGGGTGTAGCAAAAATCAATGGAAAATGTTACCTTTTGTAATCATTTATTTCTTCGAAATGCTTAGTTGTATTCCACCAAAAATATGGTCTTTTTTTTTTTGTAACTTCTACCTTACCAAATGCCATGAAAATTTTGTTTTCTACAAGGTGCCAACCTCTCTGACATTGCAGGGACAATGCATCCACTTCTTCTGCGTCATGACGACATTGCACCACATTCCAGGCTCCTGTAACGCCTACCCCTGTTCTTCCAATTGTACATATATCATTCCTGTTTATTGTCAAAATTCACCAAGTGTGAATCCTGTTCTACAAGTTCAACAAAAACCAATACTTCACTTTTTTTTAATGTGCACGTAACAGCAACCTCATACTGGAGATTTTTTGAATAAGCACTTCACCTTGCCATTTCAACATAACCACTAAAAAATACCCAAGCAATGCCCGTCTGTACAGCTAGTTAATAATGAAATTGATAATATTGTTACCTCATTATTTTATATCATGAAATTTTTTTTTAATATTTTTATTAGTAGTAGTTATAAGAATGTTTTACATCACTACACAAAAGCTATTGTTTCAGTACTACCAACTGTACTTTGGTACTTTGTTAGGAAATGGCTGGACACTGGTGTTGGGAATAATTTTTATAGAAAAAAGAAAACCATTCCCAACACAACACCAATGACCAATGACCAAAGGGCAAGGATAAAATATATGAAGTTGTATCAAAAAGTTTCCTAATGAGAAAAAGCAAAAATGTACGCCATTACTCTAGTAAGTAGGTATTGTTTGGCAATGATCCGCGTGGTTGAATTAATGAAATTTTCTAACATTTTTTGATGCTTTGCTGTCAATTGGTCGACCTGAATATTTATAATTGAACTAACACTAAACCTACCTTTAAATGTGCATCACTCGAAAACTTGTGTTAAAGTTGCAAAACCTTAATTGAATGTGAATAGACTGCACAAAAATTATTGGCAAATTCATTTGGCCAGCTACCAATGAACCATAAGCACACACACATCTCTGTGCAATCAGACAGTTCCAGCAGGTACTGTCTGGGAAATTTCTGATGCTACCTTGGCACATGATACCAGAGTTATGCCCTGAAAACCCAATTATTATAAATTTGTGTTGAGCACTGACTCAACCTGAAGCATCTTTATCTATAAGTTTTTATTCCCCCCCCCCTCTCTCGCTCCCTTGCTGTATGTATCTATATCAGTATCTATCTTTCTCTCTTTTCTCTCGTTTTCAATATCTCTGCCTCTCACGCAATCTGCCTCTCTCTGCCTCTCTCGCAGTCTCTCGCTCTCATAATCTGCCTCTCTCGCAGTCTGCCTCTCTCACAATCTGCCTCTCTCTCTCCATTTCTATTTATCTATCTCTTTCACACTTTCTACCCCCCCCCCTCTCTCTCTCTCTCCATTTCTATTTATCTCTTTCACACTTTCTACCTCCCCCCTCTCCATTTCTATTTATCTCTCTTTCACACTTTCTACCCCCCTCTCTCTCTACCCCCCTCTCTCTACCCCCTCTCTCTCTACCCCCTCTCTCTCTTCCTCCTCTCTCTCTCTCTCTCTCCCTCTCTCTCCCCTCTCTCTCCTCCCCATCTCTCCTCCCCATCTCCCCCCCTCTATCTATCTATCTACATTTTGTATCATGTTTAAATATTAGGTTTTAAATAAGATCAAGGGTTAATCAGTTTGATGAGTGAATATAATATATTCTTTATAATAGTTTTATATTGTTTTAGAGCTCCACTTGCAATATTGAAAATAAAAAAAAATGTTCTTGGAAGTTATATTTTTTTTCCAGACACCTAGGGTGGGGGGGAATATATTTTGACTGAGAACTTTTTATCACCCCCACACACTAATGTCAATTTTTTAACCATTTCTTTCTATTTCAGAATTCTCTGTCCCTCAGCACAGTCAAAAACAATGTCTATATGGATGATAATGAGTAAAGTAAGAATGGAGTCCATTATGTGGGTGAGTATAATTTGTTCATTCTTGAATGCTCCCCACTCCCCACTTGACCTTTTTCAAATGTAATTTGACAGTCAGCTACACTTCTATCTCCCCACCCAGTTCCCTACATAGATGTTAAGGATGTTTCTGTAATTTCCTAAATTGGTTGTGGGTAGTGTTGTTCTTTTGAAAAAGGCTGGTCATCAGAAAGTTTTTGGAGTCCTTTGATCCAAGCAGACAGAGGTGATTTTTTTTTTTATGCTTAATTAGTTGTCTATTTTAAGTAGATATTTTTTTTTAAATATTTACATTTCTTTAGGTTGTCTCCCTTAGGAAATTAGCTTGGTTGTTGTACAAAGCGACTGAAATACTGTTGGCTGCTTTTTAATCTAATCTTTTGTTTCTGGATTTTTTTTGTTTAACACAAAAAAAAAAAAAAAGTATCAAAAAACAGAAAGATTAGATTAAAAACCATTATGGTTTTGGCTGCTTTATTTTCAAACTTAATTTGATCCTCTAAGCTTAATAGCCGTTTCTTTTTAATTTTTAAAAAACTTTTTTCTTTATTCAAATCATTAAGCAGCAGAACTCTACATAGCAGTATTTTTTATTTGTTTGAAACCAGTGTTTTATGTACAAGTCATGGGGTCTGGGTTGTGGTGTAGTGGATATTGGCTACCTTGGAACAAGAAATCCGAGAGCTGAGTTTGAATTCCAGTCAAATCCATTGCATTCACTTACACACAAATATCCTTCTACTTCCAGCTAGGGCTTAATAAGCAAGACAGATTGGTTCTATAGCCTTGGTTGGTAACTAGTCTATTGCAGAAAGTAATGGCAATCTACTGTGAGAAAATTTTTTTTTCCCAAACAGTCATGTCTCTTTCAAGACATGATCACCCAAGCATGTATCATGTATAGCACTTAGCTGATGCAGAAAATGGAATTAGTGAATTCATTATGTAGGTAAATATTTCTTCATTTGAGAATCATTAATAGTCTTATGAAAAGCATGAATCCTCTTATATGAGTGAAATATTTGTAAGGCAACCAGTCAAGGATAATGATCATTTTGGATCCAGAACATATAGAAAAGGCACAGGGAAGCTACCATTATGGTATGGTGGTGTAAAGTGACTGAAGCTGAAATGCCAGGACCAACAACATAGCAGATTCTTTGGATTTTATCAAGAATCCCAGACCAGAATTGGCAACAACTTTTAAAGCAGGAACAAATGGTAAAGTTAGAAATACATAAAATAGTTTCTGGTGAGAAAAATTGTCTTGCTTGTCACAGTGAACCAACTTTCCCAGCTGCAGACTTGGATTATGCACTCCTCACTCTCTCTCTTTCAAAAACTGTAATTAAGGTATGGTAATTCTCTCCCCTAGGATGTGCGTTGTGGTACATTGAATATCGGCTTGGAACGAGAAATCGGGGAGTCGAGTTCGAATTCCAGCTAAATTCATTACCTTCACTTACGTGCAAATACCCTTGGAAAAGATATTAATCCGTCTCTTGCTTCCAGTTATGGGTTAAATAACAGGACAGATTGGGTTCTATAGCCTTGGTCGGCAACCAGTCTACCACAGAAAGCAATGGCAACCTACTGTGGGATAATCTTCTGCCCAGTCATGTCGCTTTTGAGACATGATCGCCCAAGCGTGTATCATGTATGGCACTTAACTGACTGAATTCTCTCCCCAATGATGAAGAAGACTCAAAGCAATAGAAATGTGGTTCTACAGAAAGATGCTGAGGATACCATGGGCCAACATGTGAGCAATGACAAGGTTTTGGAGAGAATGGAAACCAAAAGGAAACTTCTACTTAACATCAGAAAGAGACAGTTGAAATTTTTGGGACATGAAATGTGGAAGGAGGGCTTGGAAAATCTGATATTCACAGGTTGGATAGAAAGACAGAGGAACAGGGAAAAGCAGTGTGTGTCATACTTAATGGGCTTGAGCAAATGGATATCAGAATAGGGTCTTGGAGAAATAGCTAAAAGACAAAACTTATTAAGAGCTACAAAGGATAGGAAGATGTGGAGGGCTATGATTGCCTATGTCATGAAGGAACTTGGCACATAATAGAAAGAAAAAATTCTTCTGATGTGCTTTCCTTTTTGGTACCTTGACTATAAGAATTTAAGTGCTGTACAGTTTGCGTTAGAAGTGAATATATGTTAGTGAAACCTAGCTGCTTAAGAAGGTTGATATTAGCAGAATTGCTCAAACTGACATGCAAATGATATGGTGGGTGTGCAGTGTCAATCTTAGTTAGAAAATCATCGGAGGAGTTAAGAAATAGGCTGGGTATTGCTAGTTGAATTCCTTGCATTCACTTACGCACAAATACCTTTGGGAAAAGTATTAATTTGTCTCTTCCATCTAGTTATGGGTTAAATAATAGGACAGATTGGGTTCTATAGCCTTGGCTGGCATAAAGTCTACCGCAGAAAGCAATGGCAAACTACTGTGGGATAATCTTCTGCCCAGTCAGTCATGTCTCTTTCAAGACATGATCGTACAAAGCATTCACTTACGCACAATTACCCTTGGGAAAGGTATTAATCCGTCTTTTCCCTCCAGTTATGTGTTAAATAATAGGACAGATTGGGTTCTATAGCCTTGATTGGTATCCAGTCTACCGCAGAAAGCAATGGAAAACTACTGTGGGATAATCTTCTGCCCAGTCAGTCATGTCTCTTTCAAGACATGCTCGTACAAAGTGTGTATCACATATGGCACTTAACTGGCTGACTGATTTCCAATATAACAGATTCTATGTGTCAAGCAAGACTTAGGTAGTTTAAGGAACGTTGAGAGAATGAATATAGAAAACACAGTCGGCAAGTGTAGGTTTATTGAGTCCTGATGGCCAAAGAGGGATAGGCAGACCGCATAAAACATAGACCCAGCTTATCAATGATGATTTAAGAGAGTTGAGATTACAGACAGGCCTTACACAAAAGCGGACGACCTGGTAAAGAAGCATCAAGAAAACCCTGTCCAACTCATGGCAGCATGGAAATGTGCGCTAAATGAGAATGACCATGATAGATTTGCAGCTAGGTTTCATTTTACTGTTAAAAATGCCAAATGAAACCATAAGTTCTTGGCTAACAGCTTCTTTTGTACTTCTCACTTTCTTCTGGCCTATTGTTTTCAAAATTGCAATGTCAGTAAATTTAATTTTCTGTTCTTTTATTGTTCTTTCTCCTTAATGTTTTTCTTTTTCTTGTTCTTTAGCACTCATTAACCCCTTGTGTCTTAGTGACTTTATTGAGTTGCCTCGGTTGAAGTGTTAAAAAGAAAATGGTCAGTATAGTTACAGTATAAACAGGTTGGCTATTGGCGTTGAAGGAACAACAAATATACCAGAGTCGACATCTACAACAATTATTAGCTAGCCCACCCTGGTAAAACATGCATACTCATAAATGATTGGTGACCCATACTATACTTCAAGGCATCTCTAGGAAGGTTGCCATTCAATGTTTAGGACATCCTAGTCTTATAGATAAGCTCCCGCATCAGCAGAAAAGCTAGTGAGGGTGCTGGTTCAGATTCCAACCAACTATCAATGTAGCACATTGTACTGGATTACAGGTTACCAGTAGCAGGCCTAAGCCTGACCTGACCTTATGTTATTTAGTTTTAATAGACTAGAAACTGGTTCACTAATGTTTCTGTAAATGACAAAATAGAAATGATCTCTTATTGTGTCTAACTCATCAATGTGAGAAACAAGATTATTAATTTATTGTAAAAAATTTTTAAATTGTTAATCTTATTTTTAATAATTCCTGCTATCAAAAATCGACACTAAACTAATGTCCTCTATAAATGTTTTTGCTAATCGGGAGAGCTTATCCTCTCCATTGCATGTACAGCTAATTTATATGTTGGCAATACAACTACCACTTTATGGTCTTGACTAACTTGCCATTTCCAGTCAATCTGTGTTCTTATTGAAAAACACAGTGACTGCTGTTTGAGAATATATGTACATTGTGTTAAAGTCAATGTTCTTGAAGGGCTTATGAAAATAAAGATGTCAAAGTTGAATATGATAATCAGTGTACTGGCATTATTTATGTATTCATTTATTTTGGTATTTAACTGATTCATAGATTTTGTCCAGTGAAAAATCTTATGAAAATAATGAACTTATTGCTGAGCAAGATAACTTCAATTAAAGTACTGGCATTTTTAATGTATTTAACAATTGATTGATATATTTTGCCTAGAAAACAGAAATTACTTGTTTTTTTTTTTTAATTGTATCACTCTGAGCAAGACGGTAATGCCACTGATGTGCAGGGGGCTACGTAATAGTGAAAAGATTGGAAAAGAGAAAGCTGGAAACCACATCCTAAACAGGGAACAAGGGATGAGCCTCTTCACCTGTTCAATAGATGTGGGTGGAGTGTGAACCGAGCAATAGATAGATCTGTCTACTCCAATTGAAAAAAAAAAAAAAGAAACCAAAGTGAGAAGATGTAGGTTTATGTGTAATGTCACTGTAACACACAAATCCATGATGGCATTTAAAATAAATTAATAAAATAAAAAATAAACAAGCGTCTATAGTAAAAGTTTTTTGTTTTGATCATTAACCAGTTCCTCTGCAGTCCCTTTCTCACACAGACCCAATGTTAAAAACCTGTTGCTACTCTGTTGCTATTTTCGTGGTAAATGTTCAAATGATCTCTCATATTATGTTCAAGTAATTTTTACAGATATATCCACTGTAGAAAAAAATTAGTAAATTACCATCTGTCAGTCAGCCTGTCAACATCTTAAGCTATTGCTGTGTAAAAAAAAAAAAAAAATTCCTGCAATATTTTAGATTTAAATTAATTTCTTTAAATCAACTCATATTTCTAATATAAAGTTTCAGAAAAGTTTATTTTATTTTTGAAAGATTTTAATAATTACAATATGTGGACAGATGCCTAAAAATGGTGATGAAATGAGTGGTTTTTAAATAATTTTTTTATTTTTATAGTGATTTCAAACAAAAAACAAATCTACTTCTAGCCAATTTAAATTAGTTTTGAAATAGAGCAAAGTATTTTGCTCATTGAAAATATTAAATTTTATCTATTAGCTTGAAATTAAAAACAAAAATGAAAGCTTCAAGAAAGTTTCTTTTTTAAAACTTTTAAAGATTTTGTTTTTTTAAAACTTTTAAAGATTTTTTTTTTAAATCTTTAAAAGATTTTTTAAAAATCTTTAAAAGATTTTTTAAAAATCTTTAAAAGATTTTTTCTTTTTTTAAAAATCTTTAAAAGATTTTTTCTTTTTTTAAAAATCTTTAAAAAATTTTTTCTTTTTTTAAAAATCTTTAAAAGATTTTTTCTTTTTTTAAATCTTTAAAAGATTTTTTCTTTTTTTAAATCTTTAAAAGATTTTTTCTTTTTTTAAATCTTTAAAAGATTTTTTCTTTTTTTAAATCTTTAAAAGATTTTTTCTTTTTTTAAATCTTTAAAAGATTTTTTCTTTTTTTAAATCTTTAAAAGATTTTTTCTTTTTTTAAATCTTTAAAAGATTTTTTCTTTTTTTAAATCTTTAAAAGATTTTTTCTTTTTTTAAATCTTTAAAGATTTTTTTCTTTTTTTAAATCTTTAAAAGATTTTTTCTTTTTTTTAAATCTTTAAAAGATTTTTTCTTTTTTTAAATCTTTAAAAGATTTTTTCTTTTTTTAAATCTTTAAAAGATTTTTTCTTTTTTTAAATCTTTAAAGATTTTTTCTTTTTTTAAATCTTTAAAAGATTTTTGTTTTTTTTTAGATCTTTAAAAGATTTTTGTTTTTTTTAGATCTTTTAAAGATTTTTGTTTTTAGATCTTTTAAAGATTTTTTGTTTTTAGATCTTTTAAAGATTTTTTGTTTTTAGATCTTTTAAAGATTTTTTGTTTTTAGATCTTTTAAAGATTTTTTTTTTTAGATCTTTTAAAGATTTTTTTTTTTTAGATCTTTTAAAGATTTTTTTTTTTTTAGATCTTTTAAAGATTTTTTTTTTTAGATCTTTTAAAGATTTTTTTTTTTAGATCTTTTAAAGATTTTTTTTTTTTAGATCTTTTAAAGATTTTTTTTTTTAGATCTTTTAAAGATTTTTTTTTTTTTAGATCTTTTAAAGATTTTTTTTTTTTTTAGATCCTTTAAAGATTTTTTTTTTTTTTAGATCTTTTAAAGATTTTTTTTTTTTTAGATCTTTTAAAGATTTTTTTTTTTTTAGATCTTTTAAAGATTTTTTTTTTTTTTTTAGATCTTTTAAAGATTTTTTTTTTTTTTTAGATCTTTTAAAGATTTTTTTTTTTTTTTTAGATCTTTTAAAGATTTTAAAAAAATCTTTTAAAGATTTTTAAAAAAATCTTTTAAAGATTTTTTTTTTTAACATTTGGTAATGTGTTTGTTTGGTTGTACATAACCAAATCAAACCTTCCATCTGTATAAGATGAGGAAATGAATTAAATATTTTTATGGTATTAAAAATAAAGAATAAGAAACATGTTTGAAATATTGATTTCATGTAGTTTATAGTTGAGACATGCAAATGTAAAGTGAGACATTGGGGGATGATTAACTAAAACTATATTTCCTTTTTTTATTTAAAGTTTTGTATTACAACATCTGTTTCCTATTCTTTCTTGGTATTTTGTTTTGCATAACTTACAAGGTGGCTTGTAGTTCATTTGATATTTTAAAGAAATAAATTGGGTGGAGAATAAAATAGAATATTTTCTTGCAAGCATTACTTGTTCCTTTCCATATTTTTTCAAATTTCTTTTTAAAAAGAAAAAAAAAAGAAAGAGTGTATCTGCTACACATGCATTTTTATACAGAACACTGAGGTCTATATCATTCCCATGATTGGCGCTTGGTGTAACCATCTGTAAAGATTGGCATCTGCCTGCTACTTATTTACTTTTATAAGAGTTGAGGGTTAGGGGAGGGAGTGATTCTATATTTTTTTTCTACTTTGTTCTGTTTTTAAAGCATCTTACTAAGTGCCCTAAAAACAGACTGTTACAGTAACTTGGGCAATAATGTTAAGGTTGACATGTACCCTGGTCTGTTAAGCCTGCTAAAAATATATCTTGACATTGTAACATGTTTGCATATAATGTATATTTATAAGTGTGTGTATTTGTTTTTTTTGTTTTTTTTTTTGTTTTTTTTTGTGGTTTTTGTGTCTTTTTTTATTGGAGACTTGATAACTCAACAATTACTTGAATAGATTTACATAATACATCAGGTTGTTATCTAAATAATTTCATTTCAAATCTGTACCCCCAAATATTTGATGATGTTAGCATAAATTTCAAATGATCATTGAATGAGTTTTTTTTTTTTTTTTTATATAAAGCTGTTTGCAAATAAAACTGATTTTCATTACTTTAAAGCCATGTGTAACATACGTGATGGATTTGGCCGAATAGATGGCAGAAAAGGTTTGGGAGAAATCACAAAAACTTAAGTTATAAAGTACGGGAAGATGTGGAGGGCTATGATCGCCTACGTCCTGAAGCAGATAAATGAAAAACTATGGTTGCCTTTTTCTTTTTCTAAATAATCAAATCTGCTTTTACATGCCACATCCTTTTAGGATGGGGTTGATCATAACTCTCCACAGCTTCCTATCCTTTCAAGGTCTTAGTAATATTCGTCTTTTTACTACTTCTCCCTATCCATTTATACATGGCTAATGCTAACCTTCAGGAAAGTGACTCATTGTGCCTTCTTCTGTCGTTTTTCCCTGATGTGAATTGGAGTGATTAAATCGAGTCAGTTGCTAAGTTGACTGCTAAGAAAGTTGATTTACTAGACGATTTTTCTCACTTGCATCTGCCTTGCATCTTTTTGAGTCTACAATTCATCAGTGCATTGAATATTGTTGCCACATCTGGTCTAGTGCTTCAGGCTATTCTGGACATAATCCAAAGAAATTCTGCAATATTATTGGTCCCACCCTGCTATCACAGTCTCAATCACATTCTCAACACTAACACAGCTCTTGTATTTCTTTCCTACAAATATTTAATGGCAAATTTTTTATGTTTTTGATTTCCATATCTCGACTTCATGAATTTAAGAATAGTTCTAAGATGTGCATTGTGGTGCAGTGAATATCTGCTCAGAATGAGAAATCGTGGAGCAGTTTGAATTCCAGTTGAATTCCTTGCATTCACTTACACACAAATACCCTTGGGGAAGGCATTAATCCATCTCTTCCCTCCAGTTATGAGTTAAATAATAGGACAGATTGGGTTCTATTGTCTTCACTGGCAACCAGTGTACCGCTGAAAGTAATGGCAACCTACTGCAGGATAATCATCTGCCTAGTCAGTCACGTCTCTTTCGAGACATGATCGCCCAAATGTGTATCATGCACGTATGGCACTTAACTGACGGACTTGAATAGCAGCTCATTATTTTACTGTTGCTAAATGTAACTAAATACTATTGTAATAGTTTATTCTCTCACATTTCTCACCTATAGAACTCTCTTCCAACTTCTTGCTTTCCCACTAATTACAATCTACAAAAATTTAAGTGTGATGTCAATCATCATCTTTCTCCCTGGATCTTGTTTTATTTTTTATAATTGACAATACTGTAACTTTTTTTGCTACTAGTTTTTCTTGCACTTTTCAGCTTTTTCACCTGTGGATTGCTTTTCAGCCAACTTTAATCTTCAAAAATTCAAATGCAATGTCAATTGTTATCTACTGTCTTCTTCATTACTCTTTTACTTTTCTCTCTCCTTGATAGTGTTTTTCCTTTGTATTCATTAGCATTCAGTAATCCTTTGCTTCTTAGTGGCTTTATTACCTTGCTTGGGATGAAAATAGTAAAAATGTGACTATTCAACCAAAGTCAACAGAAAAATACAATTATTGATTGAACATTAGAGGAAGAGAATAAATTTGAATTAAGTGAGATCATGTTGATCAATCATGGGAAGCTCTCCAAGAAACTGTTAATGGAAATGAGCAGGAATATTTTTTTGTTTCTCACTGATAAACAAGGAAATAATCAGGGTAAAATAAAAATGCAAGGTCCTGAGTATGACGATAAACTGCATCCACCAGCAAAGCATCTGACAGGTCTGTTTTATATATGTATAGACTCGTCAGGGCTTGTATGAGAATACGCACATGTATAAAAAATTATTATTCAGGTTTTAATAAAACATTGCTCAATGTAGTATAAACAGAGCTATTATATATATATATATATACACACACACATATCCTATGTCGGTGACACAACTCAGTTTCATGCATTGTGCAATCATCAAATGCACATTTCAAACTGACTAAGAGATTTGAATTTAAGTTCACGTGATGTTCATGGAAGTTAGATCTGATAATGTTAGGGTACTATTTTTTCAAATTTGTCAAGAGCTTAATAGAAATAGACAAAAATTACATGATGAAAAAAGATTTATTAAAATTCATTGAAATGAATCCAATAATTTGCCTTAGATTCCATAGTTATATATATATATATATATATATATATATAATTATGAATAATATTTTCAGGGAAAAGAAAAAGGTAGAAAGCAAGGGAGTGAGAAAGAAGCAAACACAAAGGGGGCTCAGTATCAATCTTGGTCTAAGTACTTAAGCATTTTTTTTTTTTTTATGACACCATGTGATCATTAATTCACTTTTGTTAAGTAGATTAGGATTATTTATATGATTTAAGATGGCAAGTTTTTCTAAAAGTCATTTATTCCCTTTTCTATTATAGGATTTAGTTTTTACAATATTCCAGGTAATAATTAGGTTGTTGTTTAAAGATGACATATGATTATTGAAATGATATTTCCACTTATTTGCTGTGGATCTAAATATAATGTAACCTCCTCATCCGAATGGATGTGAACTCTATGAATAATGCTTTTGAGCATACACTACCCATTTAATGGGTAGGTCTTGTGTTTTTGGCAGTTGCAATTTTTAGAAGGGTCACTGTTATTAATGGTAGGGTAACTGTTATTATTCAGGTAGGCCAAGTATTTATTTGATATCCTATTATGATGTTGTAAAATAGGTTTATCTATGTTCTTAATGCAAACTATTAACACTGATTTTGATGAAAATCTGTTTTTAGTGTTGGTGAGTGGTTGAAATGTTTGTGAATTAAATTTAGGAAGAATTTTCCAATGTTTGTTTGGACATTACTGCTGAAAGGTGTGTTAAACCAGATAATGTTACATTTACATAGTTTCTGCTCATTTCCACCTGCTTTGCTTTAACAGAACCAGTACTAAGTTCACTTTTTTCTAATGCATTAATGTATTTAAATTTGCATTTATCAAAAAATTCTTTATTGTTAGAGTTAGTACATAAACGAAATTGGATAGAGTTATTAATAGTATTATGGTGATGACTTCATTCTTTGTTAGTGTATTTGTGATGGTGTGAATTTTTAGTATACGGTTTGTACAGGCTGAAGGAATATGTCTCCTTTCTCTTGGTGAAAGGAATATATCTTATTCCTATTCCTTCTTGGATTAGTAAATAATTAATATTAAGATGTGTCACCATGTAACGGTAAGGTGAAATGGAGAAATAAAATGAATGAATGTTGTTTTCACAGAGTCTTTTATGACATATACAAATAATATATATATATATATATATATATATATATATATAAATTGAAGATACCTCTGTTCGGCTATTGTCATGACTCCAGGTTCAGAGAGGCTAACTTCATCTGTATCCCAAAGGGAACAGCCAAGATAGAAGACAACAACCTTCTTCTTTGGTTGCTGAAAAAATGTCACTAGTGCTTGGGTCACTATCGGGGTGATGTCATGAGCGGTTGTCATGTGACACGTGACTTTATCTCGACCAAAGGAAGATGAGCACCTTTTGTATCCTTACAAGGCCATTGTTCAGGTCAAAGGTTACAATTATGAAGTTTGTGACTTTTACATTAATGGTGGTAGTTATATTTATGTCATGATCTTTAAAAAAACTTAAATCTTTGTCTATCTGTTTGTTGTGAACTTGTTTTATGGAGGATAGATAAAAATAGAGAGCTCAATGGATATTATCCAGAGCAATGTGATATATTGAGATGAAAACTCGACACATCATTAAACATTTCTAAATTTAGAATTTATTTTGTTAGTTGTAAAAATTACTATCTGCTTCTTTCAGACGATGGAACAAAGAATTTTTAATTTCACTCAGAATATTAAAAAAAAAGTTTTTAATGGTGATGGAAGGAAACATTGTGTATAGAATGAAATTACTGGAAAGCAATTGACCCTCACCTAAAGCGAGCTGCATATAAAATGCTCCTCATACCAATAACATTTCCACCGAGCTTCTCTACAGCATATGACTTCATTGAACTTCATTTGATCCTTTCGAATTTATATTTAAATTGGGAACCACATCCTAAACAGGGAAAAAGGGATGAGCCTCTACACCTGTTCAATAGACATGGGTGGAGTGTGAACTGGGCGATAGTTTAGTCTATATACTCCGATTGAAAAAAAAAAAGAAAAAAGAAAAAGAAAACAGTGAAAAGATTGGAAAAAAGAGAAAGCCGGAAATCACAACCTAAACAGGGAACAAGGGATGAGCTTCTACACCTGTTCAATAGAAATGGGTGGAGTGTGAACCGAGCGATAGTTTAGTCTATCTGCTCCAATTGAAAAAAAAAAGAAAAAGAAAACAGTGAAAAGATTGGAAAAAATAAAGCCGGAAACCACATCCTAAACAGGGAACAAGAGATGAGCCTCTACACCTGTTCAATAGAAATGGGTGGGGTGTGAACCGGGCGATAGTTTAGTCTATATAAAGTTGTAATATTCTACCAAAATAACTTCCTCAGTTTTCTGTTATGGTCACATAACATAAACAAGAAACATTTTTCAATTTGGTCTTTCAGTTCGAACTTTCAATAATAAAACGTTTTTCATTTTTATTTATCCTTTAAAAAGCAGAAAGAATGCACAGCAATATATATATATATATATATATATATATATATATATATATATATTATAATATATAAGAAGGGAATTAATAGTTAAAGAATGAAATTACTGGAAAGCAATTGACACTCACCTAAAGCGAGCTGAATATAAAAATGCTCCTCATACCAATAACATTTCCACCGAGCTTCTCTACAGCATATGACTTCATTGAACTTCTTTTTATCCTTTCGAATTTATATTTAAATTGGGGTCATCAAGAGAGAATGTGCAGTGTTTCAGGGCCTTCATCTCAACGGTTTCATTTGCAAACCGGCACCCCCTCACCAATATGAGGCCCCATTATAAGGATATACAAGTGTAGTTATACTTGTTCAACTGTCTAACGGCAAAATTAAATTTACGGAAAACAGCAAACCTTGCGTTCCGAGAATGCAACTTGAACCTCATTATGCATTCACGATCAATCATGTTAGCTGAAACACTCCACGGAATATTTCTTTTTTCCGTATCCACATAGAACTATTTTCAGTGATTTCTATTAGGCGTTTCATACTTTTGGTCCTATTACGCCCTTTGATTCAAAATATTGTGTGTATGCATTTTAGCCAGGAGTGTCAAATCTGAGAAGACGTCAAACTGCACATACACACAATGCAAACATATGAAATAAAGAATACATGCATCAAATCACACAAATGCACAAAAGAAATTTGGGAGAGAATATATGCAGATAAAAAAGGAAGATAGACATAGACATACACTTACAAAAAGCCATACACACACACACAAAAAAAAAATAACACAAAAATATTTATAAAAAGAAAGAAATGGAAAAAGATAAAGGAACAGATAATATAATTGTCAGTCACAAATAAATAGCCATCACAAAAATTCTTTTAGAAAATAAAAATATTAAAAAAAAAAAAGACATAAAGAAAGGAAGTTTCACAAGATATTTTACAGAAATAAGACCTTCATAAAAATTAATACAGATAAAAACAAAGGAGCCAATATAGTAAAAACAAAAATAGTCACAAGTGGTTAACATCACAAAAACAAAAGATATTTAAAAGAATATAAGTCTAAAAAAATATGTATAGATGAAAATAATAAAATAAAAATGATAAAAATGAAATTTTAAAAATAATAATAAATAAAAACAAAGGATCATATTCACAATAGAGATAAATAACGGCTGAATTTGCTAGAAAATTATTGGTAAGAAAAAATATATTAATCTTACAAGACCGATAATTTAAATTTATTCTTGTGACATTTAAAAATCACCTCATTTCATTGGTTTAAAAGCTTGTTATTACTACAAAATTTAATTTTTATTTTTTCATCTAGGCATAGGTTACATTTAATTCTGATGCTAATAGAAGTTTGTGATTTACCAACTATCTTCCATCTGATCTCTGGAGATAGTTCTCTCTTTTAATTTCCAGAAATATTGAGATAGAACTGTCTGGGATTTAAAGCAGGGGCCTAGAAAGGGAATATTTATGATTATAAAATCTGTTTCTCCAAGGTCCAGCAAAAATTCTAAAATATACTTATCTTTCTTTATCATATTCCTTAGTAAAAATAGTAGCTTGCTACATGATTTTTTTCAGACATTTATATACCCCCAATTGGACAGTTATCCTTAATTCTACAGTAACAAAAGGGGAATTTATATTTATTTGGTGATTATTATAAGAATTGTCTAGTATTTTATTATGAGAATTAATGATGCTGTGGATATTGTTAGTACAAGAATAACTAATTTTTAATGTTTTTGTGTCTGTATATATTATCTCCTTAATTTCTTTTGTGCGTTTGTATGATTCTGTTAGGGCGCCACCCTTATCTGACTACATAATGGACTGTTCCCATTGCTATATATAGCAATGGTGGATTCTCTACAGGGAGAGTCGTACGGAGTCATACAGAGACTTACAGAGTCGTAGAGAGTCACTTGAGAGTCAGTGCGAGAGTTAGACACACTTCTGGTGGCGTACCAGAAGTAATCACGTATACACACGTCTTACGACGGATTGGACTATTGTATCTTTTCTATTGTAAATATTACTAATCACTTCTGTACCTACTAACCGTCTTTCCGTGGAATACAACTTATATTCTGATTCTGTTGTTGAGTTATTCATGCATGTATTCTTAAATTTGACACTTCTGGTTAAAATGTATACACAATGCTTCCTTTCACCTAACATACTTTCCCTTTGTTAAAAATTGTTTTTTTTTTTAATATTCTGAATGAAATTAACATCTATTTTTCCATGGTCTGAAAGAAGCAGCTCATAATTTTTACAACTGTTGAAATAAATTCTGGATTTATAACTAT
The DNA here is from genome assembly GCA_037127315.1 of Ascarosepion bandense. Taxonomy (NCBI): domain Eukaryota; kingdom Metazoa; phylum Mollusca; class Cephalopoda; order Sepiida; family Sepiidae; genus Ascarosepion; species Ascarosepion bandense. Next base: position 3,670,579 of record JBBBDQ010001960.1, read on the forward strand.
TTAATTATGTGTTCAGTTTCCATTTCAATATATATATAGTCATCAAACTTATACGTCGAGAAACTTTTGCAATGAATGCCAAAGATATGTGCTGCAAATCAAGGCTAAAAGTGAATATTTTGAGAGCAAAATTTAATCATAAAATGCCTTTTTATTTTTGGTATAATAAAATTTTTAATAAATAAAAAAAATTCATATCTCACTTTTTTAATGATGTATAATAATTTTCTCTTATTTAAAGTACAAAACAATACTTTTGTGGCCAATTTAAAAAATTACCAAACTTTTGAATTGTAGTATGTGTATATATATATATATATATATATATATATATATATATATACTTACCTGCCACCTTTCTGATCATAGTTCAATTGAACAACGTTTCTTAGAAAAAAATAGCCATGTCGGTAATATTAGACAGATTTTAGTTGAGAACACAATAATACTCACATATACACACTGTAAAAAGAGCCTTCAGATATTGGAGGCCATCTACATTAAATCAAAACAACACACTTAATAAAATAACATTTCACTCTGGTCACAACACATTATATTGCATTTAGACATGGTTGTGTTAACATTTCGGTCTGTTGTGTGGTGTGATGTCATAGAACAGCATTACAAATTTATTAACTGCGTCTGCTATTTGGTGACTGTTACTGTCACATAGCAATGTTTTATATCAACACAAGATAATATCACCTTTGATGGTGGATGTCTTTATGTTAATGTTGCTGTAACCTCTCTGAAGATGGCATATGTGAGCTGAAAGTTTAGAACCAGCATAATAAAAAAATTTCCAAATGTTGGACAATTTTTATCACTATCTTCATCTGGAATTAAAGCCAAAATATGATGTTCAGAATGACACATGATTAAACGTAACAGATATTCATTGTTATATTTAACAATATATGTTTAGAATATATATATATATATATATTCTAATCTCCAAATGTAAAAGAACAAAGTATAAAATTGCAACATTCAAAACATTAATTTAAAACAAGGCTTAATATAAAAATAGAGCAATAAATATTTATTATTCAACTTTTAAATTAGAACATGTAACAACCTGATGAGATTGTTTTTTTCAATGTCAAAACAAAATGTACAATTTTGTAGTGGTTTCTTCAGTCAGTTAAGTGCCATATCTGAAACATGCTTGGGTGATCATGTCTCGAAAGAGACATGACTGACTGGGCAGAAGATTATCCCGCAGTAGGTTGCCATTACTTTCTGCAGTAGATTGGCTGCCAGCCAAGGCTATAGTACCCAATCTGTCCTGTTATTTAACCCATAATTGGAAGGAAGAGATGGATTAATACCTTTCCCAAGGGTATTTGCGCATAAGTGAATGCAATGAATTCAACTGGAATTTGAACTCGGCTCCCTGATTTCTCCTTCCGAGCTGATATCCACTGCACTACAACGCACGTCTGCACAGTGGTTTCTTACATGTTCTAATTTGAAAGTTGAATAATATATATAAGTTTATAGAACATTATTTTAGAAAGCTTTAAATGTAATTTTTATAATTTTATTTATTTATTTTTATTTACCTTTTTCTTTAATTCATTTTACCTGGTCCTTTATTTTGTAAACATTAGGAAATTTTTAGCTTGTTTTGTAATGTAATGCATGTTCTGTTTTCCATTCTTTTCTGTCTTACTCAAGGGATTGTTTTTTTCTAGTTTAGAAGCATTATTTTTCTTTTAGCAAAAATAGACGTCAGCTTTATTTTTATTTAAATCCATAGTTTTTATTTGACCATATTTGAAGGGGAGGCATGACATCATCAGCGTCATGGCTTTAAAAAATTCAAAAAGAAAGTTTTTTATTCTTGTATGTAAAATCTGTTTTTTTTCTTTACTCATCCATTAAATTTTGCATTACTTTACACACAGACCTTTATCATTCATTGTTTGCTTTAAGCAGGTGTACAATAAGAGCTTTAACTTTTATCATATAGTTAATTAGGAGATGGCAATGTGGAATGTCTAAAATCCTTTGAATCATTTGACACACATGGCTTGAACAATTTTTCCTAGAAATTTGGAAAGGTTTTTGAGTTTACTTTTATTTGTTTTTCTTTTTTTATGTAATTTAGAATTACCAGAATCTCTTGTTCATCGGCATGTGTACCTGGGTGGTAGTACCTGTTAGGGTTCCAGTTATGGGCAAAGAGTTAACCCTTAAATTGGAGTCATTTAAGAGAAAAAGAAAACGTTAGGCTGGGTAAGAATCTTTATCTTCGGATGGCAAATTGTCTAGGAGAAGGAAGTCTCTGAAATAAAAACCTCTACAACGACTCTGTGGTGAATAGAATAGGCTGAACTCTAACTTTGGTAGGTAATCTTCCTAGAGATGGTGTCTTAATAGAAAAACAAAATTGGTTGGTGTTACTAAGGGCATTCAGCTCTAAAACTCTCTCCAATATTTCAAGATGGTTCTATTAGTGAGTCATCAAGAAAATACTGTCCAACCCATGCTAGTATGGAAACGGACGTTAAATGTTGAAGTCTTAAAGGATAAAATAAACACAACAAAGACCATCTTGTATAGTTTGGCACATTAAGAAATTGGTCATAAGTATTAAATATTCTTACAATATTTTAAAATACCAATTTATTGTAATTCTGATGTTTTTCTTTTTAAACTCTGTTAAATTCTTTATTGCATAGTACAATTCATAGTTGCCATTATGCAAGTCTATTCCCTGTCATTTTAAATTGTTTTTCTAATGGCAAGTCAGATTTTTAACAGTTATCTTCATTGTTTGATAGCAAGAAAATAGAAAATTATTTAACACTGTTAAATCAGGTTGTGTTTATTTACACATTGAAGATTTGCTAACAGTAATAATAGTTGATCATAAAATATTACTCAGTCATTTTACAGTTTGAAAGTGCTTAGCTTGTGTCTACCTGTTTGTTTATGGAGACTTGCCTTGGGCAAATTGTAGTAATGGCTTGTCATTGATGGTTGATATGTCCTATAAATGGTTCAACCATCAGTTTTTTTTTTAATTTGCATTTTTTTTTCATAATGGTTCATCAATTGATGTCATGTGGCTTTATCACAAATTGATTGCTATATCATGTGTGTTTTATGCTGCTTGATTTAAGGTTTCTCAAATCTCGAATTATTGGACTCCTCTGGCATTTGAAACTGGACAAGTGCTACATCTTGCTCAAGGGTGACCTGGAACTGTGTAAGGTAGGCATGTTAAACTCTCTGAAAAAAAAATGGTTAGTGAGAAGTGACATCGTTGTCTGAGTTTCAGAATTCCTGGTTTCCATGCCTGTGTTCTGTAATTAGCTGCAACTAATATATGCATAAGCCAATGTCAGTTGCTTTGTAATGCACAAAACGTGCTATTTATTTATTTTATATTTTTTTGCTTTCTTGTGTTGAAAGCCTGCTTAAACTTACAAGTTTCTCATGGGATCAAAAATGACAAAGCCATATATTACTCCTAATGGCAAACATACATATTGCTAACATGAAAGCAGTCCTTGGATAAGCAAACTCAAGTATTTTATCAAATACTATATATATATATATATATATATATAATGAACTTAATCACAGTAAGGCAACACTAATAATAACAGACTAAACATCCGAAAATAATGCTAACTTAACAGTAATATAAACTGTCTTGTAACCCGGCGAGAACTACCTGGTGGGTTAAATAAAGGGGGAGAAAAAAAGAAACAAACAGCGCACAAGAACAATACGTCTAGTGCCCATTTGAAAGAAAATAAACCCCAAGACGAAACCTTAACAACACAGTGCTCGGTACAAAAGTAGAGCGAGAATACAAGAAATCTAAATGAGCCTCTTATCCTTAAGAACCGTTTGTGTGAAATCGTGGTAGGTGGTGGCTCACTTCTAGATTTCTTGTGTGTGTGTGTGTGTGTGTGTATGTATGTATGTATATATATATATATATATATATATATATATATATAGTGTAAGTTTTTAATGATTAGTTTTTAATGGAAAATAGGTGGAAAAAATATTTTGGAAGAGGTTAAAATCATGCATTTTAAGTGACTGGTTGCCCTATACACAAGTAATTTTTTTTTCTGGGAAGGTTAAAATTAATGAATTTTTGGTAACTGTAACCTACCTGGTAGGCCTACATTCACACAGTACTTCTGACTAATCTTAACGATACAGATAAGCTTCTTTAGCCTGCATTTCATCTTCCAACTGTAGTCACCTGATAGTCTTTTTTTCTGTCTGCACTGTACCTAGATCATTGTATCAGATATTTTATGGTAAGTAGTTTTTCCCACCATTTTTGGGTAACTTTGTACAAGAAAGAAGACCATTTATTTGCTATAAAATGTCTCCAGAGTGATACCCAGTACTGCAATATTTGATTTTGGTAGACCTACTAGTATTTTTCTGGAGTCACATTTGACACAAGCTACATGAAAAAAAATCAGTTCAAGCATCAGGCTATACAGGGATTCAGCTCATACAGAATATATATGGTATTTATTTGAGTAAAGGAATCTTTTAATTTTTAGAGCTACCAAAAATTATTGAAAAATTATTTAAAGTTTTCATCATCTTTATTGTGATCAGTAAACACTTCAGTATTTTTTTAAAAGTGCGTGTGTGATGCAATCACCTGTACAAATAAAAATAATGGGGGAGGGTGTTACACTAATATAATAAACCTCATGGGAATTTTATCTTGGCTCCCCAATTTACCATTCTGAACCATTGTCCATTACACTGCCTGCGCATCCAAGCTTACAGCACCTGGTATTCCCAAGTAGACATCCATCTAGGTACTGATGAGGGTCGACATTGCTTAACTTCGGTCATTGTACAGGAAGCAGTATTGCTATATGATGTGGCCCTAAGCCTTAAAAGGGAAGAAGAAACTATTCCGCCCTAAGACTTAAAGAAGAAACTATTGTGCCCTAGGGCTTAAAAAGGAAAGAGGAAACTATTGCGCCCTAGGGCTTAAAGAGGAAACTATTGCGCCCTAGGGCTTAAAGAGGAAACTATTGCGCCCTAGGGCTTAAAGAGGAAACTATTGCGCCCTAGGGCTTAAAAAGGAAAGAGGAAACTATTGCGCCCTAGGGCTTAAAAAGGAAAGAGGAAACTATTCCAGGATAAAAGAGCTACTGTAGTTGAAAATGAACAAAAGTATGGTATTTAAATTGCTGTATCAGATATTTTATGGTAAGTGTTTTTTCCTACCATTTTTGGGTAGATTTGTACAATAAAGATCTAAGAGCATTTTGTAAAATATCTCCAAAGTGATACCCAGTACTGCAATATTTAACTTTGGTTGACCTACTAGTATTTCTCTGGGGTCACATTTGACAAGATATATGAAAAAAATCAGGTTTTTCACAAAAAAAAAAATTCATCAGTTGCATTATAGAGATTCAGCTTATACAGAGTATATGTGGTACTTATTTTAGTGAAATAATCTTTTCATTTTTGGAATTACCATAACTTACTGACAAATTATTTAAACAGTTTTCATCATTTTTATTGTTTTGATCAGTAAGCTCTTCAGCTTTTTATAGTTGTGTGTGTGATACAATTACAAGTATAGATTATATTTATACAGGTGAAATTTCCAGTGAGTTGCCAGTTGAATGGAAGATTCAACATGAAAGGCCTGGAAGTTTGATTCGGCTAATTGGAAGTTTACACGTAGACCACTAATACCACAAGGTTATCTAACTTATATAGAAAAAAACAAAAAAAAAATAACATTTTGAAGTAAAGTTTGAAATAAAGTGAGTAAAAATAAAATGAAGAAAACCCAGAATTGACAAAATCAAACATAATACTCTTGATTATTCATTAATTTTAAAAAGAATATAGTTTTATTGGGATGAGAGAAAGAGGTTCATTGCTATTTTAAAATAGTGGCAAATTGCAGAATGAGGTTGGAAAAAAATGTCTACCTGGTTTATTATTGGATACACTGAGTAACTGAACAGTATATTATGTTTGCATAGTAAAACCACTTAAATAGGGATAAGGTAGCATATGTTGGGTGCAAAAAACCCCCCAAAAAACAGACATATGTAAATATAATAGTGAGTTGAAAATCAATGCACGGAAACATACCAAAAAGATGTTAGCTATGTGTTAATAACACACTGCCTCTTTCTCTTAATGTTGATGAGATTTGGCCAGTTCTATCAATCTTGCTGTTACACATCAGTTGAGTGTATGCTAGCTGAAAAATGTTAAACAGTTGTGGTTCTTAAAGTGAGTGGAGTGGTTTCTGCTACTTCTGTAATAAGCTTTGTTTGAGGGACGTTTTATTTTGGAGAGAAGTGGTGGTCATCATTCCTGTGTGTTTGTATATACTTCACAGGAATTGTGCAGCAGTCAAGGAATCACAAACCGTGAGTCGTCTACATGGCTGAAATGTGTAGCAGTAAGAATTAGTGTGTCATTCAAAATTTTCAAATGTAGAAGAACTTTAGAATGTGTAACAGAACCAGGTCTACATTCAGATGTGTTTTTGGTCTTCAACACTTTTATTTCTTTGTTTTCAACTGATCCATGTGACAGGAATTATTGCAACCAGCTGTAATTTTTCTTTGAATATCCCATCTATCAAAGGATTGAAAAATAAATTCAAAAGTTTTATTTTTGAAATTGATGACTGTGTGTGTATGTGTTTTCAGGGCTTTTCCATAGTCCTGAAAAATCCCTGGAATTTCTTTTTAGCATACTAGCAATACATGGATGTTCCAACCACATCTATACTGTGTGGATCTTCCAATCACATTGTGGTCAGTGGCAAAGTGAAATTGGTTGTGTCTGATAGGATTTCATTTTTTTTTGTCAGTTTTTACTAATAACTAAGCAAGCAACAATTTTTCATGATAAAGAAACAAAAAGGAATTTTTGTCAAACTGGTATCAAGAGACATGTGGAGGCTGGTATAAATAAATTATTGAATAACATTACTTCCCTTCAGAAGTTAAGAAAACTAGAATTTTTTTTTTCACCCCAAGCAAGGCAGAACTGCTACTGATGCACAGAGGGTAACATGTGAAGTGAGGCAGGAGAACAGGTCACAGTAGGTAACGGAGAATGGGTAAGAGAAAGACGAGTACATTGATGTAGGGAGAGCTGCGTGAGAGCAAAGGGTAAAGTGAGAAGAAGGATGTGAATCAAGGAGATGATAAATGACAGTTGACGTTGCATTTAAACTCCTGGAGATTGTAGCTATCAGGGAAGCAAGAATACGGATGGGAGCTCCACAGGTAGGAAGTGCAAGAAAAGAAACTGATAGAGTAGTTGTGGTTACTTGATTGCTTTCACAATAAAAGGGTGGGACCTTGTTGCCGGTCTAGTAGCTCGAGTATATTTGCGTAAGGCGTGCACCAAGGAGCTAAGCTTGTCAGAGCAGAAACCATGAAAGTATTTGTAGAAGAGACAAAGGGAAAACATCACTAAAAATAAATCTTTGCATTTCTGGAAGCACCAACAACAACAAAAAAAAGAAGTTTGGCACATTTCTTTTATGGATTTAAAAAAAATTCTTGTTAGTAAGAAGTGTTAATTACTTTAAATTGATCAATGCAATATTTTATCTTATACTTAATCTCTCAATCTGTTGACCTCTCCCTTATTCATTTCAGGGTGCTGGTACGGCCATTGGTGAATTGCCTCCCTACTTTATGGCACGGACATCCCGCCTGTCTGGATCTAGTGCTGAAGAAGAAGAGTTGGAAGAATTAGAAGAGTTAGTTCGAGAAAGAACCACCAACCCGGGAGAACTTGTGAGTAATTTTTTTTTTTTTTTTTATGTAATTTACAATTTCCAGCATCTCTTGTTTGTGCACATGTGTAGTAACACCAATGTAATCAAATTTAAATTTAATTCGATATAAATGTATATGTTTTGTAAGTTGGGTTGTTTTAGTTATTGATAGTATAGGAAATAATGCATTTCTGATGGGAATTTAATTTAAATCTTAAGCTAAATTCTTTGTTTTTTTTTTCCTTAATTTTTCAACTTCTGTTTGTTATCACTTGCAACAATTTATTTAAATTTCAGGGCTTCCTTGATCGAGCCAAGGTGGGCATTCATAACATGATTAAGAAAGTTGGCTTCTGGGGTATTTTAGCCTGTGCTTCAGTAAGTAAATCTTGCTTTTTCAATGTATACACACTGTATATAATCTGTAAAAATTTCAATCCAATGCAAGTGGGGGAGTATTATCTTTTTATTTATTTGTAATTTAAAAATACAGGTTTAATTATATATTAAAAATTTCATTACACATGGTTTCCTCAACTTAGGACAGAGTTCCATTCCTACAATGTGTCAAATCACAATTTTCCGTGTATATTGTAACATAACTGTGATTTTTCATGAATATGCTTTTACAACACTGACCTACTGACCATGAAGCCATAGGGGAGCTGGTTAATGTTTCTTTGATTCTGCCTTGTGTCAGACTTAACCAAACTCCCTACAGCTTACAAGTTTTATCCAGAATTATTATCATCAGAATTATCAGAAGGTTTTCATCAGAAAGTTGGTTGGTAGGTTACAATGTGTGGAATAGTGTAGAATAGTAGAAAAATAAAATATACATTTATCATGTTAAAATAGAAATTTATTAAAGAAATGAATAACACAAGTTGTAGAAAGTTAATGTGCAATTAGAAATATTAAGTTAATAGAGTTTGTGTTCAGTAATAAAGTTATCTGTATCAAGATTTGTAGAAAATGTCTGTAGTAGTAATTGTTGAAAAAGTATATGTGTAGGTACATATGTATGTGTTTGTTTGGTAGGAATGTCTTTGGATGGAGTTGTAGTAGGAAATCAGCAGAAAGAAAAAGAGGACAAATGTCCGAGTCAGCTTGAAGCTTCTACATTTTAGCTTGTCGTCTTTGCTGCTTCCACCCCCTGACTGACTCACTGCTGAGTGGGGTACTCTTTTATTGTCATTAGATTTTTCACACTGACTCTGGAAGTCCTCAAGTCTTGTAAGTCACTCCCATTGGTCAAAAATCAATTTAACGTCTACTTGCCAAATCGGGTTTCCACTTTTCTTTAAGCACATGGTCAATCCTTTTTCTATTTGCGGAAAGAACAGGATTTCACACTCATTGTGAATTTTTGTGAAAGTGAAAAAGAAGGTTCATTTTAATTCTTAATTTCATATTCACTACAACCACAATAGTAAAGTACTGATCTAGGACATAAAATACTTCTATGACATATGTTAACGTAATTAAAAAAACACATGGGGAACATAAATACATGTAATGAAATGAAAATAATACATCCTGGAAAATTAAATTGTTTTAAACTACGTGCATATTTCTTGCCAACTTAACACAATTTTTGTTGACAAACACTGCACAACTGAAAGAGGGTGAATGCACAACAATCCAATATGACATACAACCAGGAACTGATTCAAGCCACCTTGCTCACTTTATTTCTGCATGACAATACATTCTTCTGCCAGGTCATGTTTTCTTTAACTGCATCATTTGCATGAAGCAAAAAGCAGAAGACAAAACAAAAATAACCTCAGGACTTACTCAGATTTTTTTTAAGTATGGCATGGAAACAGTTTTAGTATTTAGTTTAATACTACCAGTTTTAGTATTTAGTTTAATACTACCAGTTTTAGTATTTAGTTTAATACTACCAGTTTTAGTATTTAGTTAAATGTCGAGTATTCAGTGGGATGGAATATGGGAGATAACTCTTGTACTTTTTGAAAGAGTTTTTCTACATATAAAAGTTACTGCTAGTTCTTTTATAAAATAAAAAAATATGAACTTTAGACAGTTTATCCACAACTTTGAGCACTATAGTTAACTCCTTACCTGTAAATTGGCAAAACAGTATATATATATATATATATATAAACTGACAAACTGTCATTTCTTTTTAATCAACTTTGTTTGGGTGCATACTTGCTACACACACACACACACACTATGGTTCATAATGCACACAATTACATATGCGAGTGTGTGTGTGTGTGTGTATATATATATATATCTCCATATCCACACATCACTATATGAATATTAATCAGGTATGAATAGAACAGTTCTCAATGCTGTATAACAGCTTTGGGTGCATACTTGCTATACACACACACATGTCATGGTTCATCATGCACACAGTTACATGTGTGTGCATGTATATATATATATATATATATATAGAGAGAGAGAGAGATAGGCATGGATGAGTTATCAAGCATTGAATGCCAACCTTGCAAAAGATGGTGTCTTGATAAGAACTCTCAGTGTACTTGGCCATCAGGGAGAGCATCCAGCATTGTAAAACCTTGTTTCAAATCATTATAACAAATCCTTTGTCAGACATAACCCCTCTTGCTTTATCCTGCCTTAGCAAATAAAACCCAGCTATGTACGAGAAACAATGTTTAACATTAATGTTTGAGATGTTACTGATCAATATTTGAATGGCTAGCATTCTTCAGTATTAAATAATGTAAAGAAAACTTGTATGCTGTGGAGTCATTGAGACTGGATCATTTAAGTTTGGTTACATTTTTTTTTCCTTTGTTATTTACATTTTTATAATAGTTTCTTAATTTAATTTTCTAGATTCCAAATCCTTTGTTTGATCTGGCTGGTATCATGTGTGGTCATTTTCTGATTCCCTTCTGGACATTCTTTGGTGCGACCCTTATTGGTAAGGCTATCATCAAAATGCACATACAAGTAAGTTCTCAAATCCACTTCTGTTTTCAATAAGAATCTGTGTATTTTTCGTCTGTAAACTTTTTACTGTAATGAGGCTAAAAACAAATTATATGAAATAACTGAAGTAGGTCAGAGTGTCTTAAGACAAAATGTCAAATAGACTAAGTATAGAATGTAAAAAAAAACAAAAAACAAGCTGACTAAATGATCAATGGTCATAATGTTGAAAAGACCAAATTTCAAATGAACCAAATGTTGAACAAAATAAAAATAAACATTATTATGTACATTATTCAGACTGTTTTCCTCAGCTTTATTGCCATATTCACAATGTTTCAGCTGTTATTCACTCCAGCCTTCTTCAGGTGATTGATATTTTGAACTGAACCCTTTATTTTGATCACTGGGGTATATTGTTCTTGTTCCATAAGTCAAGGACGCATGACCCAGTGGATAAGTGTTGGTTGGATCCAGTGAATTGACCCAAAGAGTTGTGAGTTCAATACCTGACTACAGCAGTGGTGAACTTAGAAGTTGAGTTAAATGAAGATAACTAAGACATCTGGAAATGGTATGACTCATGGAATAAGAACAATTGACCCCAGTGATTAAAATAAAGGGTTCAGTTCAAAATCTCAATCACCTGAAGAAGGCTGTAGTATGCAACGGCCAAATCGTCATGAGTATGACAAAAAAGATGAGAACAACAGTCCGAACAATGTAAATAATTACAATATCTCATCTCAGAAATAAAGATAAATATATTGTTCTGATTCTAAAAACTTGGTTCAAATAATCATTTAAGCTATTCTAACCTTCTTATTGCTTAGCTTTGGCATCATTTAATAAGGCTTACAGCCTATTATGTTGAATACACCGGTTCTCGCTCGATCACCGAAGTTAAGCAACGTTGGGCCTGGTCAGTACTTAGATGGGTGACCGCTTGGGAATACCAGGTGCTGTAAGCGTATAGTGACGGATGTGTGTTGTGGTGCAGTGGGTATTGGCACGGAAAGAGAAATCGGTGAGCCGAGTTCGAATTCCAGTTGAATACTCTGCATTCACTTAAGCACTGGTACCCTTGGGAAAAGTATTAATCCGTCCCTTCCCTCCAG
>JBBBDQ010001961.1:0-39040 GCA_037127315.1 Ascarosepion bandense
GCCATCTTGGTAACAAATCATATTTTTTTAATTCCATTCCATTAGTGGCTCCGATGCGTATATCATCTTGGTAACAAATCATTGTTTTTAATTCCATTCCATTAGTGGCTCCGATGCGTATATCATCTTGGTAACAAATCATATTTTCTAATTTCATTTCATTACTGGCTCCGATGCGTATATCATCTTGGTAACAAATCATATTTTTTAAATCCATTCCATTAATGGCTACGATGCGTATATCATCTTGGTAACAAATCATATTTTTTCATTCCATTTCATTAGTGGCTCCGATGCGTATGTCATCTTGGTAACAAATAATATTTTTTCATTCCATTTCATTAGTGGCTCCTATGCGTATGTCATCTTGGTAACAAATCATATTTTTTAATTCCATTCCATTAGTGGCTCCGATGCGTATATCATCGTGGTAACAAATCATATTTTTTAATTCCATTTCATTAGTGGCTCCGATGCGTATATCATCTTGGCAACACGTCATATTTTCTAATTCCATTTCATTAGTGGCTCGTATGCGAATATCATCTGCGCAACAAATCATATTTTTTTAATTCCATTTCATTAGTGGCACCGATGCGTAGGTCATCTTGGTAACAAATCTTATTTTTTAATTCCATTCCATTAGTCGCCCCGATGCTTATGTCATCTTGGTAAAAAATCATATTTTTTAATTCCATTCCATTAGTGGCTCCGATGCGTATGTCATCTTGGTAACAAATCATATTTTTTAATTCCATTCCATTAGTGGCTCCAATGCGTATGTCATCTTGGTAACAAATCATATTTTTTAATTCCATTTCATTAGTGGCTCTGATGCGTATATCATCTTGGCAACACATCATATTTTCTAATTCCATTTCATTAGTGGCTCGTATGCGAATATCATCTTCGTAACAAATCATATTTTTTTAATTCCATTTCATTAGTGGCTCCGATGCGTATGTCATCTTGGTAACAAATCTTATTTTTTAATTCCATTCCATTAGTCGCCCCGATGCGTATGTCATCTTTGTAAAAAATCATATTTTTTAATTCCATTCCATTAGTCGCCCCGATGCGTATGTCATCTTGGTAACGAATCATATTTTTTAATTCCATTCTATTAGTGGCGCGGTGCGTATGTCATCTTGGTAACAAATCATATTTTTTTAATTCCATTCCATTAGTGGCTCCTATGCGTATGTCATCTTGGTAACAAATCATATTTTTTAATTCCATTCCATTGGTGGCTCCGATGCGTATGTCATCTTGGAAAAAATCATATTTATTAATTCCATTACATTAGTGGCTCCTATGCGTATATCATCTTGGTAACAAATCATATTTTTTAATTCCATTCCATTAGTGGCTCCGATGCGTATGTCATCTTGGAAAAAATCATATTTATTAATTCCATTACATTATTGCTCCTATGCGTATGTCATCTTGGTAACAAATCATATTTTTTAATTCCATTTCATTAGTGGCTCCGATACGTATATCACCTAGGTAACAAATCATATTTGTTAATTCCATTCATTAGTGGCTCCGATGCGCATATCATCTTGGTAAGAAATAATATTTTTTAATTCCATTTCAGTAGTGGCTCCGATGCGTCTATCACCTTGGTAAGAAATCATATTTTTTAATACCATTCCATTAGTGGCTCCTATGCGTATGTCATCTTGGAAAAATCATATTTTTAATTCCATTCCATTAGTGGCTCCGATGCGTATGTCATCTTGGAAAAAATCATATTTTTTAATTCCATTCCATTAATGGCTCCGATGCGTATGTCATCTTGGAAAAAATCATATTTTTTAATTCCATTCCATTAGTGGCTCCTATGCGTATGTCATCTTGGTAACAAATCATATTTTTTAATTCCATTCCATTAGTGGCTCCGATGCGTATATCATCGTGGTAACAAATCATATTTTCTAATTCCATTTCATTAGTGGCTCCGATGCGTATATCATCTTGGTAACAAATCATAGTTTTTTAATTCCATTTCATTAGTGGCTCCGATGCGTATATCATCTGGGTAACAATCAAATTTTTTAATTCCATTTCATTAGTGGCTCTGATGGGTATATCATCTTGGTAACAAATCATATTTTTTTAATTCCATTTCATTAGTGGCTCCGATGCGTATGTCATCTTGGTAACAAATCTTATTTTTTAATTCCATTCCATTAGTCGCCCCGATGCGTATGTCATCTTGGTAAAAAATCATATTTTTTAATTCCATTCCATTAGTCGCCCCGATGCGTATGTCATCTTGGTAACAAATCATATTTTTTAATTCCATTCTATTAGTGGCGCGGTGCGTATGTCATCTTGGTAACAAATCATATTTTTTAATTCCATTCCATTAGTGGCTCCTATGCGTATGTCATCTTGGTAACAAATCATATTTTTTAATTCCATTCCATTAGTGGCTCCGATGCGTATGTCATCTTGGAAAAAATCATATTTATTAATTCCATTACATTGGTGGCTCCTATGCGTATGTCATCTTGGTAACAAATCATATTTATTAATTCCATTCCATTAGTGGCTCCGATGCGTATATCATCGTGGTAACAAATCATATTTTCTAATTCCATTTCATTAGTGGCTCCGATGCGTATATCATCTTGGTAACAAATCATAGTTTTTTAATTCCATTTCATTAGTGGCTCCGATACGTATATCACCTAGGTAACAAATCATATTTGTTAATTCCATTCATTAGTGGCTCCGATGCGCATATCATCTTTGTAAGAAATAATATTTTTTAATTCCATTTCAGTAGTGGCTCCGATGCGTCTATCACCTTGGTAAGAAATCATATTTTTTAATTCCATTCCATTAGTGGCTCCGATGCGTATGTCATCTTGGAAAAAATCATATTTTTTAATTCCATTCCATTAATGGCTCCTATGCGTATGTCATCTTGGAAAAAATCATATTTTTTAATTCCATTCCATTAGTGGCTCCTATGCGTATGTCATCTTGGTAACAAATCATATTTTTTAATTCCATTCCATTAGTGGCTCCGATGCGTATGTCATCTTGGAAAAAATCATATTTATTAATTCCATTACATTAGTGGCTCCTATGCCTATATCATCTTGGTAACAAATCATATTGTTTAATTCCATTCCATTAATGGCTCCGATGCGTATGTCATCTTGGAAAAAATCATATTTTTTTAATTCCATTCCATTAGTGGCTTCTATGCGTCTGTCATCTTGGTAACAAATCATATTTTTTTAATTCCATTCCATTAGTGGCTCCGATGCGAATGTCATCTTGGAAAAAATCATATTTATTAATTCCATTACATTAGTGGCTCCTATGCGTATATCATCTTGTTAACAAATCATATTTTTTAATTCCATTCCATTAGTGGCTCCTATGCGTATGTCATCTTGGTAACAAATCATATTTTTTAATTCCATTCCATTAGTGGCTCCGATGCGTATGTCATCTTGGAAAAAATCATATTTATTAATTCCATTACATTAGTGGCTCCTATGCGTATATCATCTTGGTAACAAATTATATTTTTTAATTCCATTCCATTAATGGCTCCGATGCGTATGTCATCTTGGAAAAAATCATATTTTTTAATTCCATTCCATTAGTGGCTCCTATGCGTATGTCATCTTGGTAACAAATCATATTTTTTAATTCCATTCCATTAGTGGCGCGATGCATATATCATCTTGGTAACAAATCGTGTTTTTAATTCCATTCCATTAGTGGCTCGTATGCGTATATCATCTTGGTAAAAAATCATATTCTTTAATTTCATTTCATTCGGGGCTCGTATGCGTATATCATCTTGGTAACAAATCATATTTTTTTAATTCCATTCCATTAGTGTCTCCGAGGCGTATATCATCTTGGCAACAAATCATATTTTCTAATTCCATTTCATTAGTGGCTCCGATGCGTATATCATCTTGGCAACACATCATATTTTCTAATTCCATTTCATTAGTGGCTCCGAGGCGTATATCATCTTGGCAACAAATCATATTTTCTAATTACATTTCATTAGTGGCTCCGATGCGTATATCATCTTGGCAACACATCATATTTTCTAATTCCATTCCATTAGTGGCTCCTATGCGTATATCATCTTGGTAACAAATCATATTTTTTATTCCATTTCATTAGTGGCTCCGATGCGTATGTTATCTTGGTAACAAATAATATTTTTTCATTCCATTTCATTAGTGGCTCCTATGCCTATGTCATCTTGGTAACAAATCATATTTTTAATTCCATTTAATTAGTGGCTCTGATGGGTATATCATCTTGGTAACAAATCATATTTTTTAATTCCATTTCATTAGTGGCTCAGATGCGTATATCATCTTGGCAACACATCATATTTTCTAATTCCATTTCATTAGTGGCTCCGATGCGTATATCATCTTGGCAACACATCATATTTTCTAATTCCATTTCATTAGTGGCTCCGATGCGTACATCATCTTGGCAACACATCATATTTTCTAATTCCAATTCATTCGAGGCTCCCATGCGTATATCATCTTAGTAACACATCATTGTTTTTAATTCCATTCCATTAGTGGCTCCGATGCGTATGTCATCTTGGTAACAAATCATTGTTTTTAATTCCATTCCATTAGAGGCTCCGATGCGTATATCATCTTTGTAACAAATCATATTTTCTAATTCCATTTCATTAGTGGCTCCGATGCGTATATCATCTTGGTAACAAATCATAGTTTTTAATTCCATTCCATTAGTGGCTCCGATGCATATGTCATCTTGGTAACAAATCATTTTTTTAATTACATTCCATTAGTGGCTCCTATGCGGATGTCATCTTGGTAACAAATCATATTTTCTAATTCCATTTCATTAGTGGCTCCGATGCGTATATCATTTTGGTAACAAATCATAGTTTTTTAATTCCATTTCATTAGTGGCTCCGATGCGTATATCATCTGGGTAACAAATCATATTTTTTAATTCCATTTCAGTAGTGGCTCTGATGGGTATATCATCTTGGTAACAAATCATATTTTTTAAATTCCATTTCATTAGTGGCTCCGATGCGTATATCATCTTGGCAACACAAATTATTTTCTAATTCCATTTCATTAGTGGCTCCTATGCGAATATCATCTTGGTAACAAATCATATTTTTTAATTCCATTTCATTAGTGGCTCCGATGCGTATATCATCTTGGTAACAAATCATAGTTTTTTAATTCCAATACATTAGTGGCTCCGATGCGTATATCATCTTGGTAACAAATCATATTTTCTAATTCCATTTCATTAGTGTCCCGAGACGTATATCATCTTGGTAACAAATCATATTTTCTAATTCCACTTCATTAGTGGCTCCGATGCGTATATCATCTTGGTAACAAATCATAGATTTTTAATTCCATTTCATTAGTGGCTCCGATGCGTATATCATCTTGGCAACAAATCATATTTTCTAATTCCACTTCATTAGTGGCTCCGATGCGTAAATCATCTTGGTAACAATCATGGTTACTTATGCCATTTCATTAGTGGCTCCGATGCGTATATCATCTTGGTAACAAATCATTGTTTTTAATTCTATTCCATTAGTGGCTCCGATGCGTATATCATCTTGGTAACAAATCATATTTTCTAATTCCATTCCATTAGTGGCTCCGATGCGTATATCATCTTGGTAACAAATCATATTTTTTCATTCCATTTCATTAGTGGCTCCGATGCGTATGTCATCTTGGTAACAGATCATATTTTTTAATTCCATTTCATTAGTGGCTCCGATGCGTATATCATCTTGGTAACAAATCATATTTTTAATTCCATTTAATTAGTGGCTCTGATGGGTATATCATCTTGGTAACAAATCATATTTTTTAATTCCATTTCATTAGTGTCTCCGATGCTTATGTCATCTTGGTAACAAATCATATTTTCTAATTCCATTTCATTAGTGGCTCCGATGCGTATATCATCTTGGCAACAAATCATATTTTCTGATTCCCTTTCATTAGTGGCTCCGATGCGTATATCATCTTGGCAACACATCATATTTTCTAATTCCATTTCGTTAGTGGCTCCGATGCGTATATCATCTTGGCAACACATCATATTTTCTAATTCCAATTCATTAGAGGCTCCCATGCGTATATCATCTTGATAACACATCATATTTTCTAATTCCATTTCATTACTGGCTCCGATGCGTATGTCATCTTGGTAACAAATCATTGTTTTTAATTCCATTCCATTAGTGGCTCCGATGCGTATATCGTCTTGGTAACAAATCATATTTTCTAATTCCATTTCATTAGTGGCTCCGATGCGTATATCATCTTGGTAACAAATCATAGTTTTTAATTCCATTCCATTAGTGGCTCCGATGCGTATAACATCTTGGTAAAAAATCATATTTTTTCATTCCATTTCATTAGTGGCTCCGATGCGTATGTCATCTTGGTAACAGATCATTTTTTAATTACATTCCATTAGTGGCTCCTATGCGTATGTCATCTTGGTAACAAATCATATTTTTTAATTCCATTTCATTAGTGGCTCCGATGCGTATATCATCTTGGTAACAAATCATATTTTTTTAATTCCATTTCATTAGTGGCTCCGATGCGTATATCATCTTGGTAACAAATCATATTTTCTAATTCCATTTCAATTAGTGGCTCCGATGCGTATATCATTTTGGTAACAAATCATAGTTTTTAATTCCATTTCAGTAGTGGCTCTGATGGGTATATCATCCTTGTAACAAATCATATTTTTTAATTCCATGTCATCAGTGGCTCCGATGCGTATATCATCTTGGCAACACAAATCATATTTTTTAATTCCATTCCATTAGTGGCTCCGATGCGCATATCATCTTGGCAACAAATCATATTTTTTAATTCCATTTCATTAGTGGCTCCGATGCGTATATCATCTTGGTAACAAATCATAGTTTTTTAATTCCATTTCATTAGTGGCTCCGATGCGTATATCATCTTGGTAACAAATCATATTTTCTAATTCTATTTCATTAGTGGCTCCGAGACGTATAGCATCTTGGTAACAAATCATATTTTCTAATTCCACTTCATTTGTGGCTCCGATGCGTATATCATCTGGGTAACAAATCATAGTTTTTTAATTCCATTTCATTAGTGGCTCCGATGCGTATATCATCTTGGTAACAAATCATATTTCCTTATTCCATTTCATTAGTGGCTCTTATGCGTATATCATCTTGGTAACAAATCATATTTTCTAATTCCACTTCATTAGTGGCTCCGATGCGTAAATCATCTTGGTAACAATCATGGTTACTTATGCCATTTCATTAGTGGCTCTGATGCGTATATCATCTTGGTAACAAATCATATTTTCTAATTTCATTTCATTAGTGGCTCCGATGCGTATATCATCTTGGTAACAAATCATAGTTTTTAATTCCATTCCATTAGTGGCTCCGATGCGTATGTCATCTTGGTAACAAATCATTTTTTTAATTACATTCCATTAGTGGCTCCTATGCGTATGTCATCTTGGTAACAAATCATATTTTCTAATTCCATTTCATTAGTGGCTCCGATGCGTATATCATTTTGGTAACAAATCATAGTTTTTTAATTCCATTTCATTAGTGGCTCCGATACGTATATCATCTGGGAAACAAATCATATTTTTTAATTCCATTTCAGTAGTGGCTCTGATGGGTATATCATCTTGGTAACAAATCATATTTTTTAAATTCCATTTCATTAGTGGCTCCGATGCGTATATCATCTTGGCAACACAAATTATTTTCTAATTCCATTTCATTAGTGGCTCCTATGCGAATATCATCTTGGTAACAAATCATATTTTTTAATTCCATTTCATTAGTGGCTCCGATGCGTATATCATCTTGGTAACAAATCATAGTTTTTTAATTCCAATACATTAGTGGCTCCGATGCGTATATCATCTTGGTAACAAATCATATTTTCTAATTCCATTTCATTAGTGTCTCCGAGACGTATATCACCTTGGTAACAAATCATATTTTCTAATTCCACTTCATTAGTGGCTCCGATGCGTATATCATCTTGGTAACAAATCATAGATTTTTAATTCCATTTCATTAGTGGCTCCGATGCGTTTATATTCTTGGCAACAAATCATATTTTCTAATTCCACTTCATTAGTGGCTCCGATGCATAAATCATCTTGGTAACAATCATGGTTACTTATGCCATTTCATTAGTGGCTCCGATGCGTATATCATCTTGGTAACAAATCATAGTTTTTAATTCCATTCCATTAGTGGCTCCGATGCGTATATCATCTTGGTAACAAATCATATTTTCTAATTCCATTCCATTAGTGGCTCCGATGCGTATATCAACTTGGTAACAAATCATAGTTTTTAATTCCATTCCATTAGTGGCTCCGATGCGTATATCATCTTGGTAAAAAATCATAATTTTTCATTCCATTTCATTAGTGGCTCCGATGCGTATGTCATCTTGGTAACAGATCATTTTTTAATTACATTCCATTAGTGGCTCCTATGCGTATGTCATCTTGGTAACAAATCATATTTTTTAATTCCATTTCATTAGTGGCTCCGATGCGTATATCATCTTGGTAACAAATCATATTTTTTTAATTCCATTTCATTAGTGGCTCCGATGCGTATATCATCTTGGTAACAAATCATATTTTCTAATTCCATTTCATTAGTGGCTCCGATGCGTATATCATTTTGGTAACAAATCATAGTTTTTAATTCCATTTCAGTAGTGGCTCTGATGGGTATATCATCCTTGTAACAAATCATATTTTTTAATTCCATGTCATCAGTGGCTCCGATGCGTATATCATCTTGGCAACACAAATCATATTTTTTAATTCCATTCCATTAGTGGCTCCGATGCGCATATCATCTTGGCAACAAATCATATTTTTTAATTCCATTTCATTAGTGGCTCCGATGCGTATATCATCTTGGTAACAAATCATAGTTTTTTAATTCCATTACATTAGTGGCTCCGATGCGTATATCATCTTGGTAACAAATCATATTTTCTAATTCTATTTCATTAGTGGCTCCGAGACGTATAGCATCTTGGTAACAAATCATATTTTCTAATTCCACTTCATTTGTGGCTCCGATGCGTATATCATCTTGGTAACAAATCATAGTTTTTTAATTCCATTTCATTAGTGGCTCCGATGCGTATATCATCTTGGTAACAAATCATAGTTTTTTCAATTCCATTACATTAGTGGCTCCGATGCGTATATCATCTTGGTAACAAATCATATTTTCTAATTCTATTTCATTAGTGGCTCCGAGACGTATAGCATCTTGGTAACAAATCATATTTTCTAATTCCACTTCATTAGTGGCTCTTATGCGTATATCATCTTGGTAACAAATCATATTTTCTAATTCCACTTCATTAGTGGCTCCGATGCGTAAATCATCTTGGTAACAATCATGGTTACTTATGCCATTTCATTAGTGGCTCTGATGCGTATATCATCTTGGTAACAAATCATATTTTCTAATTTCATTTCATTATTGGCTCCGATGCGTATATCATCTTGGTAACAAATCATAGTTTCTTAATTCCATTTCATTAGTGGCTCCGATGCGTTTATCATCTTGGTAACAAATCATAGTTTTTGAATTCCATTCCATTAGTTGCTCCTATGCGTATGTCATCTTCGTAACAAATCATATTTTTTAATTCCATTTCATTAGTGGCTCCGATGCGTATATCATCTTGGTAAGAAATCATATTTTTTTAATTCCATTCCATTAGTGGCTCCGATGCGTATATCATCTTGTTAACAAATCATATTTTCTAATTCACTTTCATTAGTGGCTCCGATGCGTATATCATCTTGGTAACACATCATAGTTTTTTAATTCCATTTCATTAGTGGTTCCGATGCGTATATCATCTGGGTAACAGATCATATTTTTTAATTCCATTTCAGTAGTGGCTCTGATGGGTATATCATCTTGGTAACCAATCATATTTTTTTAATTCCATTTCATTAGTAGCTCCGGTGCGTATATCATCTTGGTAACAAATCATAGTTTTTTAATTCCATTTCATTAGTGGCTCCGATGCGTATATATTTTTGGTAACAAATCATAGTTTTTTAATTCCATTTCATTAGTGGCTCCGATACGTATATGATCTTGGTAAGAAATCATATTTTCTACTTCCATTCCATTAGTGGCTCCGATACGTATATCATCTTGGTAACAAATCATATTTTCCTAATTCCATTTCATTAGTGGCTCCGATGCGTATATCATCTTGTTAACAAATCATATTTTTTTAATTCCATTTCATTAGTGGCTCCGATGCGTATATCATCTTGGTAACAAATCATATTTTTTAATTCCATTTCATTAGTGGCTCCGATGCGTATACCATCTTGGTAAGAAATCATAGTTTTTTAATTCCATTTCATTAGTAGCTCCGGTGCGTATATCATTTTGGTAACAAATCATAGTTTTTTAATTCCATTTCATTAGTGGCTCCGATATGTATGTCCTCTTGGTAAGAAATCATATTTTCTACTTCCATTCCATTAGTGGCTCCGATACGTATATCATCTTGGTAACAAATCATATTTTCTAATTCCATTTCATTAGTGGCTCCGATGCGTATATCATCTTGGTAACAAATCATACTTTTTAATTCCATTTCATTAGAGAATCCGATGCGTATATCATCTTGGTAACAAATCATATTTTCTATTTCGATTTCATTAGTGGCTCCGATGCGTATACCATCTTGGTAAGAAATCATAGTTTTTTAATTCCATTACATTAGTGGCTCCGATGCGTATATCATCTTGGTAACAAATCATATTTTCTAATTCTATTTCATTAGTGGCTCCGAGACGTATAGCATCTTGGTAACAAATCATATTTTCTAATTCCACTTCATTTGTGGCTCCGATGCGTATATCATCTTGGTAACAAATCATAGTTTTTTAATTCCATTTCATTAGTGGCTCCGATGCGTATATCATCTTGGTAACAAATCATAGTTTTTTAATTCCATTACATTAGTGGCTCCGATGCGTATATCATCTTGGTAACAAATCATATTTTCTAATTCTATTTCATTAGTGGCTCCGAGACGTATAGCATCTTGGTAACAAATCATATTTTCTAATTCCACTTCATTAGTGGCTCTTATGCGTATATCATCTTGGTAACAAATCATATTTTCTAATTCCACTTCATTAGTGGCTCCGATGCGTAAATCATCTTGGTAACAATCATGGTTACTTATGCCATTTCATTAGTGGCTCTGATGCGTATATCATCTTGGTAACAAATCATATTTTCTAATTTCATTTCATTATTGGCTCCGATGCGTATATCATCTTGGTAACAAATCATAGTTTCTTAATTCCATTTCATTAGTGGCTCCGATGCGTTTATCATCTTGGTAACAAATCATAGTTTTTGAATTCCATTCCATTAGTTGCTCCTATGCGTATGTCATCTTCGTAACAAATCATATTTTTTAATTCCATTTCATTAGTGGCTCCGATGCGTATATCATCTTGGTAAGAAATCATATTTTTTTAATTCCATTCCATTAGTGGCTCCGATGCGTATATCATCTTGTTAACAAATCATATTTTCTAATTCAATTTCATTAGTGGCTCCGATGCGTATATCATCTTGGTAACACATCATAGTTTTTTAATTCCATTTCATTAGTGGTTCCGATGCGTATATCATCTGGGTAACAGATCATATTTTTTAATTCCATTTCAGTAGTGGCTCTGATGGGTATATCATCTTGGTAACCAATCATATTTTTTTAATTCCATTTCATTAGTAGCTCCGGTGCGTATATCATCTTGGTAACAAATCATAGTTTTTTAATTCCATTTCATTAGTGGCTCCGATGCGTATATATTTTTGGTAACAAATCATAGTTTTTTAATTCCATTTCATTAGTGGCTCCGATACGTATATGATCTTGGTAAGAAATCATATTTTCTACTTCCATTCCATTAGTGGCTCCGATACGTATATCATCTTGGTAACAAATCATATTTTCTAATTCCATTTCATTAGTGGCTCCGATGCGTATATCATCTTGTTAACAAATCATATTTTTTTAATTCCATTTCATTAGTGGCTCCGATGCGTATATCATCTTGGTAACAAATCATATTTTTTAATTCCATTTCATTAGTGGCTCCGATGCGTATACCATCTTGGTAAGAAATCATAGTTTTTTAATTCCATTTCATTAGTAGCTCCGGTGCGTATATCATTTTGGTAACAAATCATAGTTTTTTAATTCCATTTCATTAGTGGCTCCGATATGTATATCCTCTTGGTAAGAAATCATATTTTCTACTTCCATTCCATTAGTGGCTCCGATACGTATATCATCTTGGTAACAAATCATATTTTCTAATTCCATTTCATTAGTGGCTCCGATGCGTATATCATCTTGGTAACAAATCATATTTTTTAATTCCATTTCATTAGAGAATCCGATGCGTATATCATCTTGGTAACAAATCATATTTTCTATTTCGATTTCATTAGTGGCTCCGATGCGTATACCATCTTGGTAAGAAATCATAGTTTTTTAATTCCACTTCACTAGTGTCTCCGATGCGTATACCATCTTGGTAACAAATCAGAGTTTTAATTCCATTCCATTAGTGGCTCCGATGCGTATATCATCTTGGTAACAAATCATATTTTTTCATTCCATTTCATTAGTGGCTATGATGCGTATGTCATCTTGGTAACAAATAATATTTTTTCGTTCCTTTTCATTAGTGGCTCCTATGCGTATGTCATCTTGGTAACAGATCATATTTTTTAATTCCATTCCATTAGTGGCTCCTATGCGTATGTCATCTTGGTAACAGATCATATTTTTTAATTCCATTCCATTAGTGGCTCCTATGCGTATGTCATCTTGGTAACAAATCATATTTTTTAATTCCATTCCATTAGTGGCTCCGATGCGTATAGCATCTTGGTAACAAATCATAGTTTTTAATTCCATTCCATTAGTGGCTCCGATGCGTATATCATCTTGGTAACAAATCATATTTTCTAATTCCATTTGATTAGTGGCTCCGATGCGTATATCATCTTGGTAACAAATCATAGTTTTTTAATTCCATTTCATTAGTGGCTCCGATGCGTATATCATCTGGGTAACAAATCATATTTTTTAATTCCATTTCATTAGTGGCTCCGATGCGTATATCATCTTGGTAACAAATCATATTTTTTAATTCCATTTCATTAGTGGCTCTGATGCGTATATCATCTTGGTAACAAATCATATTTTCTAATTTCATTTCATTAGTGGCTCCGATGCGTATATCATCTTGGTAACAAATCATAGTTTCTTAATTCCATTTCATTAGTGGCTCCGATGCGTTTATCATCTTGGTAAGATATCATATTTTCTACTTCCATTCCATTAGTGGCTCCGATACGTATATCATCTTGGTAACAAATCATATTTTCTAATTCCATTTCATTAGTGGCTCCGATGCGTATATCATCTTGGTAACAAATCATATTTTTTAATTCCATTTCATTAGTGGCTCCGATGCGTATATCATCTTGGTAACAAATCATATTTTCTAATTCCATTTCATTAGTGGCTCCGATGCGTATACCATCTTGGTAAGAAATCATAGTTTTTTAATTCCATTCCATTAGTGGCTCCGATGCGTATATCATCTTGGTAACAAATCATATTTTCTAAGTCCATTTCATTAGTGGCTCCGATGCGTATATCATCTTGGTAACAAATAATATTTTTGTAATTCCTTTTCATTTGTGGCTCCGATGCGTATATCATCTTGGTAACAAATCATAGTTTTTTAATTCCATTTCATTAGTGGCTGCGATGCGTATATCATCTGGGTAACAAATCATATTTTTTAATTCCATTTCATTAGTGGCTCCGATGGGTAATCCATCTTGGTAACGAATCATATTTTTTAATTCAATTACATTAGTGGCTCCGATGCGTATATCATCTTGGTAACAAATCATATTTTCTAATTCCATTTAATTAGTGGCTCGTATGCGTATATCATCTTGGTAACAAATCATATTTTTTTAAATTCCATTTCATTAGTGAATCCGATGCGTATATCATCTTGGTAACAAAGCATCTTTTCTAATTCCGTTTCATTAGTGGCTCTTATGCGTATATCATCTTGGTAACAAATCATATTTTCTAATTACACTTCATTAGTGGCTCCGATGCGTATATCATCTTGGTAACAAAGCATCTTTTCTTATGCCATTTCATTAGTGGCTCCGATGCGTATATCATCTTGGTAACAAATCATATTTTCTAATTCCACTTCATTAGTGGGTCCGATGCGTATATCATCTTGGTAACAAATCATATTTTCTAATTCCATTTCATTAGTGGCTCCTATGCGTACATCATCTTGGTAACAAATCATATTTTCTAATTCCATTTCATTAGTGGCTCCGATGCTTATATCATCTTGGCAACAAATCCTATTTTCTGCTTCGATTTCATTGGTGGCTCCGATGCGTATATCATCTTGGTAACAAATCATAGTTTTTTAATTCCATTTCATTAGTGGCTGCGATGCATATATCATCTTGGTAACAAATCATAGTTTTTAATTCCATTCCATTAGTGGCTCCGATGCGTATATCATCTTGGTAACAAATCATATTTTCTAATTCCATTTCATTAGTGGCTCCGATGCGTATATCATCTTGGTAACAAATAATATTTTTGTAATTCCTTTTCATTTGTGGCTCCGATGCGTATATCATCTTGGTAACAAATCATAGTTTTTTAATTCCATTTCATTAGTGGCTGCGATGCGTATATCATCTGGGTAACAAATCATATTTTTTAATTCCATTTCATTAGTGGCTCCGATGGGTATACCATCTTGGTAACGAATCATATTTTTTAATTCAATTACATTAGTGGCTCCGATGCGTATATCATCTTGGTAACAAATCATATTTTCTAATTCCATTTAATTAGTGGCTCGTATGCGTATATCATCTTGGTAACAAATCATATTTTTTTAAATTCCATTTCATTAGTGAATCCGATGCGTATATCATCTTGGTAACAAAGCATCTTTTCTAATTCCGTTTCATTAGTGGCTCTTATGCGTATATCATCTTGGTAACAAATCATATTTTCTAATTACACTTCATTAGTGGCTCCGATGCGTATATCTTCTTGGTAACAAAGCATCTTTTCTTATGCCATTTCATTAGTGGCTCCGATGCGTATATCATCTTGGTAACAAATCATATTTTCTAATTCCACTTCATTAGTGGGTCCGATGCGTATATCATCTTGGTAACAAATCATATTTTCTAATTCCATTTCATTAGTGGCTCCTATGCGTACATCATCTTGGTAACAAATCATATTTTCTAATTCCATTTCATTAGTGGCTCCGATGCTTATATCATCTTGGCAACAAATCCTATTTTCTAGCTTCTGATTTCATTGGTGGCTTCCGATGCGTATATCATCTTGGTAACAAATCATAGTTTTTTAATTCCACTTTCAATTAGTGGCTGCGATGCGTATGTCATCTGGGCAACAAATCATATTTTTTAATTCCATTTCAATTAGTGGCTCCGATGGGTAGCATCATCTTGGTAACGAATCATATTTTTTAATTCCATTACATTAGTGGTCTCCGGATGGGCATATCATCTTGGTAACAAATCTTATTTTCTAATTCCATTTAATTAGTGGCTCGTATGCGTATATCATCTTGGTAACAAATCATATTTTTTTAAATTCCATTTCATTAGTGGCTCCGATGCGTATATCATCTTGGTAACAAAGCATCTTTTTCTAATTCCATTTCATTAGTGGCTCTTATGCGTATATCATCTTGGTAACAAATCATATTTTCTAATTCCACTTCATTAGTGGCTCCGATGCGTATATCATCTTGGTCACAAATCATATTTTCTAATTCCATTTCATTAGTGGCTCCGATGCGTATATCATCTTGGTAACAAATCATATTTTCTTATTCCACTTCATTAGTGGGTCCGATGCGCATATCATCTTGGTAACAAATCATAGTTTTTTAATTCCATTTCATTAGTATTCTGATGCGTATATCATCTTGGTAACAAATCATATTTTCTAATTCCATTTCATTATTAGTGGCTCCTATACGTACATCATCTTGGTAACAAATCATATTTTCTAATTCCATTTCATTAGTGGCTCCGATGCTTATATCATCTTGGCCAACAAATCCTTATTTTCTGCTTCGATTTTCATTGGTGGCTAGATTGCGATATATCATCTTGGTAACAAATCATAGTTTTTTAATTCCATTTCATTAGTGGCTGCGATGCGTATATCATCTGGGTAACAAATCATATTTTTAATTCCATTTCATTAGTGGCTCCGATGGGTATATCATCTTGGTAACGAATCATATTTTTTAATTCCATTACATTAGTGGCTCCGATGCGTATATCATCTTGGTAACAAATCATATTTTCTAATTCCATTTAATTAGTGGCTCGTATGCGTATATCATCTTGGTAACAAAATCATATTTTTTAAATTCCATTTCATTAGTGGTCTCCGATGCGTATATCATCTTGGTAACAAAGCATCTTTCTTTTCTAATTCCATTTCAATTAGGTACTCTTATGCGTATATCATCTTGGTAACAAATCACATTTTTCTAATTCCACTTCATTAAGGGCTTCCTGATGCGTATATCATCTTGGTAAATGCTTGATTCTTTTCTTAAGGTGCCATTTCATTAGTGGCTCCGATGCGTATATCATCTTGGTAACAAATCATATTTTCTAATTCCACTTCATTAGTGGGTCCGATGCGCATATCATCTTGGTAACAAATCATAAGTTTTTTCGCAATTCCATTTCATTAGTGGTCTTTCCGATGCGTATATCATCTTGGTAACAAATCATAGTTTTTTAATTCCATTTCATTAGTGGCTCCGATGCGTATATCATCTTGGTCACAAATCATATTTTCTTAATTCCATTTCATTAGTGGCTCCGATGCGTATATCATCTTGGTCACAAATCATATTTTCTAATTCCACTTCATTAGTGGGTCCGATGCGTATATCATCTTGGTAACAAATCATAGTTTTTTAATTCCATTTCATTAGTGGCTCCGATGCGTATATCATCTTGGTAACAAATCATATTTTCTTTATTCCATTTCATTAGTGGCTCCGATGCGTATATCATCTTGGTAACAAATCATATTTTCTAATTCCATTTACATTAGTGGCTCCGATGCTTATATCATCTTGGCAACAAATCCTATTTTCTGCTTCGATTTCATTGGTGGCTCCGATGCGTATATCATCTTGGTAACAAATCATAGTTTTTTAATTCCATTTCATTAGTGGCTGCGATGCGTATATCATCTGGGTAACAAATCATATTTTTTAATTCCATTTCATTAGTGGCTCCGATGGGTATATCATCTTGGTAACGAATCATATTTTTTAATTCCATTACATTAGTGGCTCCGATGCGTATATCATCTTGGTAACAAATCATATTTTCTAATTCCATTTAATTAGTGGCTCGTATGCGTATATCATCTTGGTAACAAATCATATTTTTTTAAATTCCATTTCATTAGTTGCTCCGATGCGTATATCATCTTGGTAACAAAGCATCTTTTCTAATTCCATTTCATTAGTGGCTCTTATGCGTATATCATCTTGGTAACAAATCATATTTTCTAATTCCACTTCATTAGTGGGTCCGATGCGTATATCATCTTGGTAACAAATCATAGTTTTTTACTTCCACTTCATTAGTGGCTCCGATGCTTATATCATCTTGGCAACAAAGCATCTTTTCTTATGCCATTTCATTAGTGGCTCCGATGCGTATATCATCTTGGTAACAAATTATATTTTCTAATTCCACTTCATTAGTGGGTCCGATGCGTATATCATCTTGGTAACAAATCATAGTTTTTTAATTCCATTTCATTAGTGGCTCCGATGCGTATATCATCTTGGTAACAAATCATAGTTTTTTATTCCATTTCATTAGTGGCTCCGATGCGTATATCATCTTGGTCACAAATCATATTTTCTAATTCCATTTCATTAGTGGCTCCGATGCGTATATCATCTTGGTAACAAATCATATTTTCTAATTCCACTTCATTAGTGGGTCCGATGCGTATATCATCTTGGTAACAAATCATAGTTTTTTAATTCCATTTCATTAGTGGCTCCGATGCGTATATCATCTTGGTAACAAATCATATTTTCTTATTCCATTTCATTAGTGGCTCCGATGCGTATATCATCTTGGTAACAAATCATATTTTCTAATTCCATTTCATTAGTGGCTCCTATGCGTACATCATCTTGGTAACAAATCATATTTTCTAATTCCATTTCATTAGTGGCTTCGATGCTTATATCATCTTGGCAACAAATCCTATTTTCTGCTTCGATTTCATTGGTGGCTCCGATGCGTATATCATCTGGGCAACACAACATATTTTCTAATTCCATTTCATTAGTGGCTCCGATGCGTATATCATCTTGGTAAGAAATCATATTATCCAATTCAATTTCATTAGTGGCTCCGATGTGTATATCATCTTGGTAACCAATCATATTTTCTAATTCCATTTCATTAGTGGCTCCGATGGGTATATCATCTTGGTAACAAATCATATTTTTTTAATTCCATTTCATTAGTGGCTCCGATGCGTATATCATCTTGGTAACAAATCGTAGATTTTAATTCCATTTCATTAGTGGCTCCGATGCGTATATCATATTCGTAACAAATCATATTATCCAATTCAATTTCATTAGTCGGCTCCGATGCGTATATCATCTTGGTAACAAATCATATTTTCTAATTCCACTTCATTAGTGGGTCCGATGCGTATATCATCTTGGTAACAAATCATAGTTTTTTAATTCCATTTCATTAGTGGCTCCGATGCGTATATCATCTTGGTAACAAATCATAGTTTTTTAATTCCATTTCATTAGTGGCTCCCATGCGTATATCATCTTGGTAACAAATCATATTTTTACTTCCATTTCATTAGTGGCTCCGATGCGTATATCATCTTGGTAACAAATCATATTTTCTTATTCCATTTAATTAGTGTCTCTTATGCGTATATCATCTTGGTAACAATTCATATTTTCTAATACAACTTCATTAGTGGACTCCGATGCGTATATCATCTTTGTAACAAATCATAGTTTTTTAATTCCATTTCATTAGTGGCTCCTATGCGTATATCATCTTGGTAACAAACCATATTTTTTTCATTCAATTTTATTAGTGGCTCCGATGCGTATATCATCTTGGTAACAAATCATATTTTTTTAATTCCATTTCATTAGTGGCTCCGATGCGTAAATCGTCTTGGTAACAAATCATATTTTTTTAATTTCATTTCATTAGTGGCTCCTAAAGCGTATATCATCTTGGTAACAAATAATATTTTTTAATTCCATTTCATTAGTGGCTCCTATGCGTATATCATCTTGGTAACAAATAATATTTTTTAATGCCATTTCATTTGTGGCTCCGATGCGTATATCGTCTTGGTAACAAATCATATTTTTTTAATTCCATTTCATTAGTGGCTCTTATGCGTATATCCTCTTGGTAACAAATCATATTTTCTAATTCAACTTCATTAGTGGCTCCGATGCGTATATCATCTTGGTAACAAATCATCTTTTCTTATGCCATTTCATTAGTGGCTCCGATGCGTATATCATCCTGGTAACAAATCATATTTTCTAATTCCATTTCATTAGTGGCTCCGATGCGTATATCATCTTGGTAACAAATCATATTTTCTAATTCCACTTCATTAGTGGGTCCGATGCGTATATCATCTTGGTAACAAATCATAGTTTCTTAATTCCATTTCATTAGTGGCTCCGATGCGTATATCATCTTGGTAACAAATCATATTTTCTAATTCCATTTCATTAGTGGCTCCTATGCCTATATCATCTTGGCAACAGAACATATTTTCTAATTCCATTTCATTAGTGGCTCCGATGCGTATATCATCTTGGTAACAAATCATATTTTTTAATTCCATTTCATTAGTGGCTCCGATGCGTATATCATCTTGGTAACAAATCATATTTTCTATTTCCATTTCATTAGTGGCTCCTATGCGTATATCATCTTGGTAACAAATCATATTTTCTAATTCCATTTCATTAGTGGCTCCGATGCGTATATCATCTTGGTAACAAATCATATTTTTTTAATTCCATTCCATTAGTGGCTCCGATGCGTATATCGTCTTGGTAACAAATCATATTTTTTTAATTCCATTTCATTAGTGGCTCCTAAAGCGTATATCATCTTGGTAACAAATAATATTTTTTAATTCCATTTCATTAGTGGCTCCTATGCGTATATCATCTTGGTAACAAATAATATTTTTTAATTCCATTTCATTAGTGGCTCCGATGCGTATGTCGTCATGGTAACAAATCATATTTTTTTAATTCCATTTCATTAGTGGCTCCGATGCGTATATCGTCTTGGTAACAAATCATATTTTTTGTAATTCCATTTCATTAGTGGCTCCGATGCGTATATCGTCTTGGTAACAAATCATATTTTTTTAATTCCATTTCATTAGTGGCTCCGATGCGTATATCGTCTTGGTAACAAATCATATTTTTTTAATTCCATTTCATTAGTGGCTCCGATGCGTATATCGTCTTGGTAACAAATCATATTTTTTAATTCTATTTCATTAGTGGCTCCGATGCGTATATCGTCTTGGTAACAAATCATATTTTCTTATTCCATTTCATTAGTGTCTCTTATGCGTATATCATCTTGGTAACAATTCATATTTTCTAATACAACTTCATTAGTGGCTCCGATGCGTATATCATCTTGGTAACAAATCATAGTTTTTTAATTCCATTTCATTAGTGGCTCCTATGCGTATATCATATTGGTAACAAATCATATTTTCTAATTCCATTTCATTAGTGGCTCCTATGCGTATATCATCTTGGTAACAAATCATATTTTTTTCATTCCATTTTATTAGTGGCTCCGATGCGTATATCGTCTTGGTAACAAATCATATTTTTTTAATTCCATTTCATTAGTGGCTCCGATGCATATATCGTCTTGGTAACAAATCATATTTTTTTAATTCCATTCCATTAGTGGCTCCGATGCGTATATCGTCTTGGTAACAAATCATATTTTTTTAATTCCATTTCATTAGTGGCTCCTAAAGCGTATATCATCTTGGTAACAAATAATATTTTTTAATTCCATTTCATTAGTGGCTCCTATGCGTATATCATCTTGGTAACAAATAATATTTTTTAATTCCATTTCATTAGTGGCTCCCATGCGTATATCATCTTGGTAACAAATCATATTTTTACTTCCATTTCATTAGTGGCTCCGATGCGTATATCATCTTGGTAACAAATCATATTTTCTTATTCCATTTAATTAGTGTCTCTTATGCGTATATCATCTTGGTAACAATTCATATTTTCTAATACAACTTCATTAGTGGCTCCGATGCGTATATCATCTTGGTAACAAATCATAGTTTTTTAATTCCATTTCATTAGTGGCTCCTATGCGTATATCATCTTGGTAACAAACCATATTTTCTAATTCCATTTCATTAGTGGCTCCGATGCGTATATCATCTTGGTAACAAATCATATTTTTTTAATTCCATTTCATTAGTGGCTCCGATGCGTAAATCGTCTTGGTAACAAATCATATTTTTTTAATTTCATTTCATTAGTGGCTCCTAAAGCGTATATCATCTTGGTAACAAATAATATTTTTTAATTCCATTTCATTAGTGGCTCCTATGCGTATATCATCTTGGTAACAAATAATATTTTTTAATTCCATTTCATTAGTGGCTCCGATGCGTATATCGTCTTGGTAACAAATCATATTTTTTTAATTCCATTTCATTAGTGGCTCTTATGCGTATATCCTCTTGGTAACAAATCATATTTTCTAATTCAACCTCATTAGTGGCTCCGATGCGTATATCATCTTGGTAACAAATCATCTTTTCTTATGCCATTACATTAGTGGCTCCGATGCGTATATCATCCTGGTAACAAATCATATGTTCTAATTCCATTTCATTAGTGGCTCCGATACGTATATCATCTTGGTAACAAATCATATTTTCTAATTCCACTTCATTAGTGGGTCCGATGCGTATATCATCTTGGTAACAAATCATAGTTTTTTAATTCCATTTCATTAGTGGCTCCGATGCGTATATCATCTTGGTAACAAATCATATTTTCTAATTCCATTTCATTAGTGGCTCCGATGCTTATATCATCTTGGCAACAAATCCTATTTTCTGCTTCGATTTCATTAGTGGCTCCGATGCGTATATCATCTTGGCAACAGAACATATTTTCTAATTCCATTTCATTAGTGGCTCCGATGCGTATATCATCTTGGTAACAAATCATAGTTTTTTAATTCCATTTCATTAGTGGCTCCTATGCGTATATCATCTTGGTAACAAATCATATTTTCTATTTCCATTTCATTAGTGGCTCCTATGCGTATATCATCTTGGTAACAAATCATATTTTCTAATTCCATTTCATTAGTGGCTCCGATGCGTATATCATCTTGGTAACAAATCATATTTTTTAATTCCATTTCATTAGTGGCTCCGATGCGTATGTCGTCATGGTAACAAATCATATTTTTTTAATTCCATTTCATTAGTGGCTCCGATGCGTATATCGTCTTGGTAACAAATCATATTTTTTTAATTCCATTTCATTAGTGGCTCCGATGCGTATATCGTCTTGGTAACAAATCATATTTTTTTAATTCCATTTCATTAGTGGCTCCGATGCGTATATCGTCTTGGTAACAAATCATATTTTTTTAATTCCATTTCATTAGTGGCTCCGATGCGTATATCATCTTGGTAACAAATCATATTTTTTAATTCCATTTCATTAGTGGCTCCGATGCGTATATCGTCTTGGTAACAAATCATATTTTCTTATTCCATTTCATTAGTGTCTCTTATGCGTATATCATCTTGGTAACAATTCATATTTTCTAATACAACTTCATTAGTGGCTCCGATGCGTATATCATCTTGGTAACAAATCATAGTTTTTTAATTCCATTTCATTAGTGGCTCCTATGCGTATATCATATTGGTAACAAATCATATTTTCTAATTCCATTTCATTAGTGGCTCCGATGCGTATATCATCTTGGTAACAAATCATATTTTTTTCATTCCATTTTATTAGTGGCTCCGATGCGTATATCGTCTTGGTAACAAATCATATTTTTTTTATTCCATTTCATTAGTGGCTCCGATGCATATATCGTCTTGGTAACAAATCATATTTTTTTCAATTCCATTCCATTAGTGGCTCCGATGCGTATATCGTCTTGGTAACAAATCATATTTTTTTAATTCCATTTCATTAGTGGCTCCTAAAGCGTATATCATCTTGGTAACAAATAATATTTTTTAATTCCATTTCATTAGTGGCTCCTATGCGTATATCATCTTGGTAACAAATAATATTTTTTAATCCCATTTCATTAGTGGCTCCGATGCGTATGTCTTCTTGGTAACAAATCATATTTTTTTAATTCCATTTCATTAGTGGCTCCGATGCGTATATCGTCTTGGTAACAAATCATATTTTTTTAATTCCATTTCATTAGTGGCTCCGTTGCGTATATCGTCTTGGTAACAAATCATATTTTTTTAATTCCATTTCATTAGTGGCTCCGATGCGTAAATCGTCTTGGTAACAAATCATATTTTTTAATTCCATTTCATGAGTGGCTCCGATGCCTATATCGTCTTGGTAACAAATCATATTTTCTAATTCCATTTCATTAGTGGCTCCTATGCGTACATCATCTTGGTAACAAATCATATTTTCTAATTCCATTTCATTAGTGGCTCCGATGCTTATATCATCTTGGCAACAAATCCTATTTTCTGCTTCGATTTCATTGGTGGCTCCGATGCGTATATCATCTGGGCAACACAACATATTTTCTAATTCCATTTCATTAGTGGCTCCGATGCGTATATCTATTGGTAAGAAATCATATTATCCAATTCAATTTCATTAGTGGCTCCGATGTGTCTATCATCTTGGTAACCAATCATATTTTCTAATTCCATTTCATTAGTGGCTCCGATGGGTATATCATCTTGGTAACAAACCATATTTTTTTAATTCCATTTCATTAGTGGCTCCGATGCGTATATCATCTTGGTAACAAATCGTAGATTTTAATTCCATTTCATTAGTGGCTCCGATGCGTATATCATATTCGTAACAAATCATATTATCCAATTCAATTTCATTAGTGGCTCCGATGCGTATATCATCTTGGTAACAAATCATATTTTCTAATTCCACTTCATTAGTGGGTCCGATGCGTATATCATCTTGGTAACAAATCATAGTTTTTTAATTCCATTTCATTAGTGGCTCCGATGCGTATATCATCTTGGTAACAAATCATAGTTTTTTAATTCCATTTCATTAGTGGCTCCCATGCGTATATCATCTTGGTAACAAATCATATTTTTACTTCCATTTCATTAGTGGCTCCGATGCGTATATCATCTTGGTAACAAATCATATTTTCTTATTCCATTTAATTAGTGTCTCTTATGCGTATATCATCTTGGTAACAATTCATATTTTCTAATACAACTTCATTAGTGGCTCCGATGCGTATATCATCTTTGTAACAAATCATAGTTTTTTAATTCCATTTCATTAGTGGCTCCTATGCGTATATCATCTTGGTAACAAACCATATTTTTTTCATTCCATTTTATTAGTGGCTCCGATGCGTATATCATCTTGGTAACAAATCATATTTTTTTAATTCCATTTCATTAGTGGCTCCGATGCGTAAATCGTCTTGGTAACAAATCATATTTTTTTAATTTCATTTCATTAGTGGCTCCTAAAGCGTATATCATCTTGGTAACAAATAATATTTTTTAATTCCATTTCATTAGTGGCTCCTATGCGTATATCATCTTGGTAACAAATAATATTTTTTAATGCCATTTCATTTGTGGCTCCGATGCGTATATCGTCTTGGTAACAAATCATATTTTTTAATTCCATTTCATTAGTGGCTCTTATGCGTATATCCTCTTGGTAACAAATCATATTTTCTAATTCAACTTCATTAGTGGCTCCGATGCGTATATCATCTTGGTAACAAATCATCTTTTCTTATGCCATTTCATTAGTGGCTCCGATGCGTATATCATCCTGGTAACAAATCATATTTTCTAATTCCATTTCATTAGTGGCTCCGATGCGTATATCATCTTGGTAACAAATCATATTTTCTAATTCCACTTCATTAGTGGGTCCGATGCGTATATCATCTTGGTAACAAATCATAGTTTCTTAATTCCATTTCATTAGTGGCTCCGATGCGTATATCATCTTGGTAACAAATCATATTTTCTAATTCCATTTCATTAGTGGCTCCTATGCCTATATCATCTTGGCAACAGAACATATTTTCTAATTCCATTTCATTAGTGGCTCCGATGCGTATATCATCTTGGTAACAAATCATAGTTTTTTAATTCCATTTCATTAGTGGCTCCGATGCGTATATCATCTTGGTAACAAATCATATTTTCTATTTCCATTTCATTAGTGGCTCCTATGCGTATATCATCTTGGTAACAAATCATATTTTCTAATTCCATTTCATTAGTGGCTCCGATGCGTATATCATCTTGGTAACAAATCATATTTTTTTAATTCCATTCCATTAGTGGCTCCGATGCGTATATCGTCTTGGTAACAAATCATATTTTTTTAATTCCATTTCATTAGTGGCTCCTAAAGCGTATATCATCTTGGTAACGAATAATATTTTTTAATTCCATTTCATTAGTGGCTCCTATGCGTATATCATCTTGGTAACAAATAATATTTTTTAATTCCATTTCATTAGTGGCTCCGATGCGTATATCGTCTTGGTAACAAATCATATTTTTTTAATTCCATTTCATTAGTGGCTCCGATGCGTATATCGTCTTGGTAACAAATCATATTTTTTGTAATTCCATTTCATTAGTGGCTCCGATGCGTATATCGTCTTGGTAACAAATCATATTTTTTTAATTCCATTTCATTAGTGGCTCCGTTGCGTATATCGTCTTGGTAACAAATCATATTTTTTTAATTCCATTTCATTAGTGGCTCCGATGCGTAAATCGTCTTGGTAACAAATCATATTTTTTAATTCCATTTCATGAGTGGCTCCGATGCCTATATCGTCTTGGTAACAAATCATATTTTCTAATTCCATTTCATTAGTGGCTCCTATGCGTACATCATCTTGGTAACAAATCATATTTTCTAATTCCATTTCATTAGTGGCTCCGATGCTTATATCATCTTGGCAACAAATCCTATTTTCTGCTTCGATTTCATTGGTGGCTCCGATGCGTATATCATCTGGGCAACACAACATATTTTCTAATTCCATTTCATTAGTGGCTCCGATGCGTATATCATCTTGGTAAGAAATCATATTATCCAATTCAATTTCATTAGTGGCTCCGATGTGTATATCATCTTGGTAACCAATCATATTTTCTAATTCCATTTCATTAGTGGCTCCGATGGGTATATCATCTTGGTAACAAATCATATTCTTTTAATTCCATTTCATTAGTGGCTCCGATGCGTATATCATCTTGGTAACAAATCGTAGATTTTAATTCCATTTCATTAGTGGCTCCGATGCGTATATCATATTCGTAACAAATCATATTATCCAATTCAATTTCATTAGTGGCTCCGATGCGTATATCATCTTGGTAACAAATCATATTTTCTAATTCCACTTCATTAGTGGGTCCGATGCGTATATCATCTTGGTAACAAATCATAGTTTTTTAATTCCATTTCATTAGTGGCTCCGATGCGTATATCATCTTGGTAACAAATCATAGTTTTTTAATTCCATTTCATTAGTGGCTCCCATGCGTATATCATCTTGGTAACAAATCATATTTTTACTTCCATTTCATTAGTGGCTCCGATGCGTATATCATCTTGGTAACAAATCATATTTTCTTATTCCATTTAATTAGTGTCTCTTATGCGTATATCATCTTGGTAACAATTCATATTTTCTAATACAACTTCATTAGTGGCTCCGATGCGTATATCATCTTGGTAACAAATCATATTTTCTTATTCCATTTAATTAGTGTCTCTTATGCGTATATCATCTTGGTAACAATTCATATTTTCTAATACAACTTCATTAGTGGCTCCGATGCGTATATCATCTTGGTAACAAATCATAGTTTTTTAATTCCATTTCATTAGTGGCTCCTATGCGTATATCATCTTGGTAACAAACCATATTTTCTAATTCCATTTCATTAGTGGCTCCGATGCGTATATCATCTTGGTAACAAATCATATTTTTTTAATTCCATTTCATTAGTGGCTCCGATGCGTAAATCGTCTTGGTAACAAATCATATTTTTTTAATTTCATTTCATTAGTGGCTCCTAAAGCGTATATCATCTTGGTAACAAATAATATTTTTTAATTCCATTTCATTAGTGGCTCCTATGCGTATATCATCTTGGTAACAAATAATATTTTTTAATTCAATTTCATTAGTGGCTCCGATGCGTATGTCGTCATGGTAACAAATCATATTTTTTTAATTCCATTTCATTAGTGGCTCCGATGCGTATATCGTCTTGGTAACAAATCATATTTTTTTAATTCCATTTCATTAGTGGCTCCGATGCGTATATCATCTTGGTAACAAATCATATTTTTTAATTCCATTTCATTAGTGGCTCCGATGCGTATATCATCTTGGTAACAAATCATATTTTTTTCATTCCATTTTATTAGTGGCTCCGATGCGTATATCATCTTGGTAACAAATCATATTTTTTTAATTCCATTTCATTAGTGGCTCCGATGCATATATCGTCTTGGTAACAAATCATATTTTTTTAATTCCATTCCATTAGTGGCTCCGATGCGTATATCGTCTTGGTAACAAATCATATTTTTTTAATTCCATTTCATTAGTGGCTCCTAAAGCGTATATCATCTTGGTAACAAATAATATTTTTTAATTCCATTTCATTAGTGGCTCCTATGCGTATATCATCTTGGTAACAAATAATATTTTTTAATTCCATTTCATTAGTGGCTCCTATGCGTATATCATCTTGGTAACAAATAATATTTTTTAATTCCATTTCATTAGTGGCTCCCATGCGTATATCATCTTGGTAACAAATCATATTTTTTACTTCCATTTCATTAGTGGCTCCGATGCGTATATCATCTTGGTAACAAATCATATTTTCTTATTCCATTTAATTAGTGTCTCTTATGCGTATATCATCTTGGTAACAATTCATATTTTCTAATACAACTTCATTAGTGGCTCCGATGCGTATATCATCTTGGTAACAAATCATAGTTTTTTAATTCCATTTCATTAGTGGCTCCTATGCGTATATCATCTTGGTAACAAACCATATTTTCTAATTCCATTTCATTAGTGGCTCCGATGCGTATATCATCTTGGTAACAAATCATATTTTTTTAATTCCATTTCATTAGTGGCTCCGATGCGTAAATCGTCTTGGTAACAAATCATATTTTTTTAATTTCATTTCATTAGTGGCTCCTAAAGCGTATATCATCTTGGTAACAAATAATATTTTTTAATTCCATTTCATTAGTGGCTCCTATGCGTATATCATCTTGGTAACAAATAATATTTTTTAATTCCATTTCATTAGTGGCTCCGATGCGTATATCGTCTTGGTAACAAATCATATTTTTTTAATTCCATTTCATTAGTGGCTCTTATGCGTATATCCTCTTGGTAACAAATCATATTTTCTAATTCAACCTCATTAGTGGCTCCGATGCGTATATCATCTTGGTAACAAATCATCTTTTCTTATGCCATTACATTAGTGGCTCCGATGCGTATATCATCCTGGTAACAAATCATATGTTCTAATTCCATTTCATTAGTGGCTCCGATGCGTATATCATCTTGGTAACAAATCATATTTTCTAATTCCACTTCATTAGTGGGTCCGATGCGTATATCATCTTGGTAACAAATCATAGTTTTTTAATTCCATTTCATTAGTGGCTCCGATGCGTATATCATCTTGGTAACAAATCATATTTTCTAATTCCATTTCATTAGTGGCTCCGATGCTTATATCATCTTGGCAACAAATCCTATTTTCTGCTTCGATTTCATTAGTGGCTCCGATGCGTATATCATCTTGGCAACAGAACATATTTTCTAATTCCATTTCATTAGTGGCTCCGATGCGTATATCATCTTGGTAACAAATCATAGTTTTTTAATTCCATTTCATTAGTGGCTCCTATGCGTATATCATCTTGGTAACAAATCATATTTTCTATTTCCATTTCATTAGTGGCTCCTATGCGTATATCATCTTGGTAACAAATCATATTTTCTAATTCCATTTCATTAGTGGCTCCGATGCGTATATCATCTTGGTAACAAATCATATTTTTTTAATTCCATTTCATTAGTGGCTCCGATGCGTATGTCGTCATGGTAACAAATCATATTTTTTTAATTCCATTTCATTAGTGGCTCCGATGCGTATATCGTCTTGGTAACAAATCATATTTTTTTAATTCCATTTCATTAGTGGCTCCGATGCGTATATCGTCTTGGTAACAA
The DNA here is from genome assembly GCA_037127315.1 of Ascarosepion bandense. Lineage (NCBI taxonomy): Eukaryota > Metazoa > Mollusca > Cephalopoda > Sepiida > Sepiidae > Ascarosepion > Ascarosepion bandense. Next base: position 29,885 of record JBBBDQ010001961.1, read on the forward strand.
ATCATATTTTTTTAATTCCATTTCATTAGTGGCTCCGATGCGTATATCGTCTTGGTAACAAATCATATTTTTTTAATTCCATTTCATTAGTGGCTCCGATGCGTATATCATCTTGGTAACAAATCATATTTTTTAATTCCATTTCATTAGTGGCTCCGATGCGTATATCGTCTTGGTAACAAATCATATTTTCTTATTCCATTTCATTAGTGTCTCTTATGCGTATATCATCTTGGTAACAATTCATATTTTCTAATACAACTTCATTAGTGGCTCCGATGCGTATATCATCTTGGTAACAAATCATAGTTTTTTAATTCCATTTCATTAGTGGCTCCTATGCGTATATCATATTGGTAACAAATCATATTTTCTAATTCCATTTCATTAGTGGCTCCGATGCGTATATCATCTTGGTAACAAATCATATTTTTTTCATTCCATTTTATTAGTGGCTCCGATGCGTATATCGTCTTGGTAACAAATCATATTTTTTTTATTCCATTTCATTAGTGGCTCCGATGCATATATCGTCTTGGTAACAAATCATATTTTTTTAATTCCATTCCATTAGTGGCTCCGATGCGTATATCGTCTTGGTAACAAATCATATTTTTTTAATTCCATTTCATTAGTGGCTCCTAAAGCGTATATCATCTTGGTAACAAATAATATTTTTTAATTCCATTTCATTAGTGGCTCCTATGCGTATATCATCTTGGTAACAAATAATATTTTTTAATCCCATTTCATTAGTGGCTCCGATGCGTATGTCTTCTTGGTAACAAATCATATTTTTTTAATTCCATTTCATTAGTGGCTCCGATGCGTATATCGTCTTGGTAACAAATCATATTTTTTTAATTCCATTTCATTAGTGGCTCCGTTGCGTATATCGTCTTGGTAACAAATCATATTTTTTTAATTCCATTTCATTAGTGGCTCCGATGCGTAAATCGTCTTGGTAACAAATCATATTTTTTAATTCCATTTCATGAGTGGCTCCGATGCCTATATCGTCTTGGTAACAAATCATATTTTTTAATTCCATTTCATTAGTGGCTCCGATGCGTATATCGTCTTGGTAACAAATCATATTTTTTTAATTCCATTTCATTAGTGGCTCCGATGCGTAAATCGTCTTGTTAACAAATCATATTTTTTTAATTCCATTTCATGAGTGGCTCCGATGCGTATATCGTCTTGGTAACAAATCATATTTTTTAATTCCATTTCATTAGTGGCTGCGATGCGTATATCGTCTTGGTAACAAATCATATTTTTTTAATTCCATTTCATTAGTGGCTCCTAAAGCGTATATCGTCTTGGTAACAAATAATATTTTTTAATTCCATTTCATTAGTGACTCCTATGCGTACATCGTCTTGGTAACAAATCATATTTTTTAATTCCATTTCATTAGTGGCTCCGATGCGCATATCATCTTGGGAACAATCCTATTTTTTAATTACATTTCATTAGTGGCTCCGAGACGCATACCATCTTGGGAACAAATCATATTTTTTAATTCCATTTCATTAGTGGCTCCGATGCGCATATCATCTTGGCAACAAATCATATTTTTTAATTCCATTTCATTAGTTGCTCCGATGCGAATATCATCTTGGCAACAAAACATATTTTTTAATTCCATTTCATTAGTGGCTCCTATGCTTATATCATCCTGGTAACAAATCATATTTTTTAATTCCATTTCATTAGTGGCTCCTATGCGTATATCATCTTGGTAACAAATCATATTTTTTACTTCCATTTCATTAGTGGCTCCTAAAGCGTATATCGTCTTGGTAACAAATAATATTTTTTAATTCCATTTCATTAGTGGCTTCTATGCGTATATCATCTTGGTAACAAATAATATTTTTTAATTCCATTTCGTTAGTGGCTCCGATGCGTATATCGTCTTGGTAACAAATCATATTTTTTTAATTCCATTTCATTAGTGGCTCCGATGCGTATATCGTCTTGGTAACAAATCATATTTTTTTAATTCCATTTCATTAGTGGCTCCGATGCGTATATCGTCTTGGTAACAAATCATATTTTTTTAATTCCATTTCATTAGTGGCTCCGATGCTTATATCGTCTTGGTAACAAATCATATTTTTTTAATTCCATTTCATTAGTGGCTCCGATGCGTATATCGTCTTGGTAACAAATCATATTTTTTTAATTCCATTTCATTAGTGGCTCCGATGCGTATATCGTCTTCGCAACAAATCATATTTTCTAATTCCATTTCATTAATGGCTCCGATGCGTATATCATCTTGGTAACAAATCATAGTTTTTTAATTCCATTTCATTAGTGGCTGCTATGCGTATATCATCTTGGTAACAAATCATATTTTCTATTTCTATTTCATTAGTGGCTCCTATGCGTATATCATCTTGGTAACAAATCATATTTTCTAATTCCATTTCATTAGTGGCTCCGATGCGTATATCATCTTGGTAACAAATCATATTTTTTAATTCCATTTCATTAGTGGCTCCGATGCGTATGTCGTCATGGTAACAAATCATATTTTTTTAATTCCATTTCATTAGTGGCTCCGATGCGTATATCGTCTTGGTAACAAATCATATTTTTTTAATTCCATTTCATTAGTGGCTCCGATGCGTATATCGTCTTGGTAACAAATCATATTTTTTTAATTCCATTTCATTAGTGGCTCCGATGCGTATATCGTCTTGGTAACAAATCATATTTTTTTAATTCCATTTCATTAGTGGCTCCGATGCGTATATCGTCTTGGTAACAAATCATATTTTTTAATTCCATTTCATTAGTGGCTCCGATGCGTATATCGTCTTGGTAACAAATCATATTTTCTTATTCCATTTCATTAGTGTCTCTTATGCGTATATCACCTTGGTAACAATTCATATTTTCTAATACAACTTCATTAGTGGCTCCGATGCGTATATCATCTTGGTAACAAATCATAGTTTTTTAATTCCATTTCATTAGTGGCTCCTATGCGTATATCATATTGGTAACAAATCATATTTTCTAATTCCATTTCATTAGTGGCTCCGATGCGTATATCATCTTGGTAACAAATTATATTTTTTTCATCCCATTTTATTAGTGGCTCCGATGCGTATATCGTCTTGGTAACAAATCATATTTTTTTAATTCCATTTCATTAGTGGCTCCGATGCATATATCGTCTTGGTAACAAATCATATTTTTTTAATTCCATTCCATTAGTGGCTCCGATGCGTATATCGTCTTGGTAACAAATCATATTTTTTTAATTCCATTTCATTAGTGGCTCCGTTGCGTATATCGTCTTGGTAACAAATCATATTTTTTAATTCCATTTCATTAGTGGCTCCGATGCGCATATCATCTTGGCAACAAATCATATTTTTTAATTCCATTTCATTAGTTGCTCCGATGCGCATATCATCTTGGCAACAAAACATATTTTTTAATTCCATTTCATTAGTGGCTCCTATGCTTATATCATCTTGGTAACAAATCATATTTTTTAATTCCATTTCATTAGTGGCTCATATGCGTATATCATCTTGGTAACAAATCATATTTTTTACTTCCATTTCATTAGTGGCTCCTAAAGCGTATATCGTCTTGGTAACAAATAATATTTTTTAATTCCATTTCATTAGTGGCTTCTATGCGTATATCATCTTGGTAACAAATAATATTTTTTAATTCCATTTCGTTAGTGGCTCCGATGCGTATATCGTCTTGGTAACAAATCATATTTTTTAATTCCATTTCGTTAGTGGCTCCGATGCGTATATCGTCTTGGTAACAAATCATATTTTTTTAATTCCATTTCATTAGTGGCTCCGATGCGTATATCGTCTTGGTAACAAATCATATTTTTTTAATTCCATTTCATTAGTGGCTCCGATGCGTATATCGTCTTGGTAACAAATCATATTTTTTTAATTCCATTTCATTAGTGGCTCCGATGCGTATATCGTCTTGGTAACAAATCATATTTTTTAATTCCATTTCATTAGTGGCTCCGATGCGTATATCGTCTTGGTAACAAATCATATTTTCTTATTCCATTTCATTAGTGTCTCTTATGCGTATATCATCTTGGTAACAATTCATATTTTCTAATACAACTTCATTAGTGGCTCCGATGCGTATATCATCTTGGTAACAAATCATAGTTTTTTAATTCCATTTCATTAGTGGCTCCTATGCGTATATCATATTGGTAACAAATCATATTTTCTAATTCCATTTCATTAGTGGCTCCGATGCGTATATCATCTTGGTAACAAATTATATTTTTTTCATCCCATTTTATTAGTGGCTCCGATGCGTATATCGTCTTGGTAACAAATCATATTTTTTTAATTCCATTTCATTAGTGGCTCCGATGCATATATCGTCTTGGTAACAAATCATATTTTTTTAATTCCATTCCATTAGTGGCTCCGATGCGTATATCGTCTTGGTAACAAATCATATTTTTTTAATTCCATTTCATTAGTGGCTCCGTTGCGTATATCGTCTTGGTAACAAATCATATTTTTTAATTCCATTTCATTAGTGGCTCCGATGCGCATATCATCTTGGCAACAAATCATATTTTTTAATTCCATTTCATTAGTTGCTCCGATGCGCATATCATCTTGGCAACAAAACATATTTTTTAATTCCATTTCATTAGTGGCTCCTATGCTTATATCATCTTGGTAACAAATCATATTTTTTAATTCCATTTCATTAGTGGCTCCTATGCGTATATCATCTTGGTAACAAATCATATTTTTTACTTCCATTTCATTAGTGGCTCCTAAAGCGTATATCGTCTTGGTAACAAATAATATTTTTTAATTCCATTTCATTAGTGGCTTCTATGCGTATATCATCTTGGTAACAAATAATATTTTTTAATTCCATTTCGTTAGTGGCTCCGATGCGTATATCGTCTTGGTAACAAATCATATTTTTTTAATTCCATTTCATTAGTGGCTCCGATGCGTATATCGTCTTGGTAACAAATCATATTTTTTTAATTCCATTTCATTAGTGGCTCCGATGCGTATATCGTCTTGGTAACAAATCATATTTTTTTAATTCCATTTCATTAGTGGCTCCGATGCGTATATCGTCTTGGTAACAAATCATATTTTTTTAATTCCATTTCATTAGTGGCTCCGATGCGTATATCGTCTTGGTAACAAATCATATTTTTTTAATTCCATTTCATTAGTGGCTCCGATGCGTATATCGTCTTCGTAACAAATCATATTTTCTAATTCCATTTCATTAGTGGCTCCGATGCGTATATCATCTTGGTAACAAATCATGTTTTTTAATTCCGCTTCATTAGTGGCTCCTATGCGCATATCATCCTGGTAACAAATCATGTTTTTTAATTCCATTTCATTAGTTGCTCCTATGCGCATATCATCCTGGTAACAAATCATGTTTTTTAGTTCCATTTCATTAGTGGCTCCGATGCGTATATCATCCTGGTAACAAATCATATTTTTTAATTCCATTTCATTAGTGGCTCCTATGCGTATATCATCTTGGTAACAAATCATATTTTCTAATTACATTTCATTAGTGGCTCCGATGCGTATATCATGTATTATATTATTATATGGTAATAAGTGGGGGATCAGGTCATTACTTCATAACAGTATAAAACTGATCCCCCACTTTATGCCCAGTAGAGGCCTTAATCTTATGTTCAACTATTATATTCAGTCAGTCAGTTAAGTGCCATACGTGATACACTCTTGGGCGATCATGTCTCGAAAGAGACATGACTGCCTGGGCAGAAGATTATCCCGCAGTAGGTTGCCATTACTTTCTGTGGTAGACTGGTTGCCAGCCAAGGCTATAGAACGCAATCTGTCCTGTTATTTAACCCATAACTGGAAGGAAGTGATGGATTAATACCTTTCCCTAGGGAATTTGCCTATTTTGTAATCTCCACAAATACGTAAATCACCATCTGTTTTCCTCAACACTATAATGGGTGATGCCCACTTGCTACCCCAAGGGGGAACATGTTCAAGAAGGTCTTGTTCTGTTAATTTTCATAGTTTTGTTACTACTAATAGCAACAAATATACTGGTACTTTTTATGCCTCATGATAAGAAGGGGAGACATTTTCTTTTATTTTTAAACTCGCTTTATAGTTTAACTTTCAGGTGTTTTCCATTTTTATCTCATTAATTACTTTTGTAGAATTTTATGTTTAGCATGTCATTTCTAAGAAGTCCATGGTTCTTTTTACAACTTGTGACAATTATAGGTATTACTTCAAATTTACCTTCTAACTCTAAGGAACCTTCAAAGTATCCTAAAGTTTTTATGACCAACCCATTAAATTGGCAGAGTTTTAAACTGCTCTTTCTTAAGGGTGGCTTTCCAATGCGTTCCCAAAAATTTTTTGGTATCAGTGTTACTTCACTCCCAGTATCCATTTGCATATCTAGATTGTAGTTGTTAATTTTTTAACCTTTAATATAATATCTTTTTTCTTTTGTTCAATTTTTTCTATATTCTTATTTTTTAATGTAAAGACCTCCATATTTGTTTTGTTTTCTTCAACTCTTTCAACATTTTTCTTTTTTACTTTGCATACTGCTTGAAAGTGGTTCTTTTTAAAGCAATTTTTACAGGTTTTTCCAAATGCTGAGCATTTTTCCCTTTTTATTTCATGATCATGTCCTCAATATGAACATTTTCTTATCTTTTTTACCATGTACGTCTCAATGGATATTTGTTCGCTGGGTTGACTTTTATATTGGTTGTATTTCTGTATTAATTTTCGTTGCTGTATAAAGTCAATGCATGTATTTAAAGATATATTTCCTATTTGTAGTTGTTCCATTATTTTATATCGGTGTGATGCATTGCACGTACCTTCAATTAACCTTAATTGAATCAAGTCCTCCTCAATAGTTTGTCCGTCTTGTCCGAGTTTTTCAAATTCGCAATATCTGCTCGCATTTTGGAGATGGTGTAGATATTTTATAATTGGTCCATCAATTTCTTGTATCAATGACATGAATTTTGTTCTTTCTGCCACTACTAGTCTTTTTCTTGGGTCTCATATTTCTCCTTTCAAGTTTATGGGATATGCCATGGTGGAGACTTTCATTATCACCTCGCATTCAGCTGTAGCCAAAAATAAATCCATAATTTCATTTTTGCCTCCCTTCTCCTTGTTGTCTTTCAGCTTTTTGCTTCGTGCACTGACAGAAATACAGCGAATCCATGCCTCTACAAAATCTGGATCTTCTAAGGACAAATGGTATCCTATCTGCAATGCCATTGATGTGATGTAAGGTGAGGTTTAGCACTAATCAGTTGCTAAGCTTGTCCATACTAATTCTCAGTGATGAGTTATATAGGCTCTCTCTTGCACTTATGCAAATTAGGCATATTAATTTGCCAGTGTCACTAAATCTCCCTGAAACGTATAGGTTTTATACCTCTAGAAGTTCTTGTACTTCTTCTCATGATAGTTTCTCCTTATAATCTGACTTATTTTTTCAAAAGTCAGTTCTTTCAAGTTTGTGGGTTATGCCATGGTGGAAACTTTCATTATCGCTATGCATCCCTCTGTGGCCAAAAATAAATACGTAATTTCATTTTCACCTCCCTTCTCCTTGTTGTCTTTCAGCTTTTTACTTCGCACACTGACAGAAATACAGCAAATCCATGCATCTACAAAATCTGGATCTTCTAGACACAAATGATATCCCATCGGCATTGCCATTGATATGAAGTGAAGTTTAGCACTAATCAGTCTCTAAGCTTGTCCATATTAATTCTCAGTGACGAGTTATATAGGCTCTCTCTTGCAATTATGCAAATTAGGCATATTAATTTGCCAGTGTTATGACAATATTTTTAACAGCTTTTTGGTTACATCCAAAGCAGGCATATCACCTATCATTCCCTTTCCTATAACAAACCTACCACTCTATACTCAATCTATATTCTTTTTCTTCTAGGCCTATGTCTTACTTTTATTGTCTGCTGTTTGATCTTATCTAAAGCAGGCATATTATTTTCCATTCCCTTCCCTATAACAAACCTACCACTCTATACTCAATCTATATTCTTTTTCTTCTAGGCCTATGTCTTACTTTTATTGTCTGCTGTTTGATCTTATCTAAAGCAGGCATATTATTTTCCATTCCCTTCCCTATAACAAACCTACCACTCTATACTCAATCTATATTCTTTTTCTTCTAGGCCTATGTCTTACTTTTATTGTCTGCTGTTTGATCTTATCTAAAGCAGGCATATTATTTTCCATTCCCTTCCCTATAACAAACCTACCACTCTATACTCAATCTATATTCTTTTTCTTCTAGGCCTATGTCTTACTTTTATTGTCTGCTGTTTGATCTTATCTAAAGCAGGCATATTATTTTCCATTCCCTTCCCTATAACAAATCTACCACTCTATACTCAATCTATATTCTTTTTCTTCTAGGCCTATGTCTTACTTTTATTGTCTGCTGTTTGATCTTATCTAAAGCAGGCATATTATTTTCCATTCCCTTCCCTATAACAAATCTACCACTCTATACTCAATCTATATTCTTTTTCTTCTAGGCCTATGTCTTACTTTTATTGTCTGCTGTTTGATCTTATCTAAAGCAGGTATATTATTTTCCATTCCCTTCCCTATAACAAACCTACCACTCTATACTCAATCTATATTCTTTTTCTTCTAGGCCTATGTCTTACTTTTATTGTCTGCTGTTTGATCTTATCTAAAGCAGGCATATTATTTTCCATTCCCTTCCCTATAACAAACCTACCACTCTATACTCAATCTATATTCTTTTTCTTCTAGGCCTATGTCTTACTTTTATTGTCTGCTGTTTGATCTTATCTAAAGCAGGCATATTATTTTCCATTCCCTTCCCTATAACAAATCTACCACTCTATACTCAATCTATATTCTTTTTCTTCTAGGCCTATGTCTTACTTTTATTGTCTGCTGTTTGATCTTATCTAAAGCAGGCATATTATTTTCCATTCCCTTCCCTATAACAAACCTACCACTCTATACTCAATCTATATTCTTTTTCTTCTAGGCCTATGTCTTACTTTTATTGTCTGCTGTTTGATCTTATCTAAAGCAGGCATATTAT